>JAFMSR010002234.1:0-24959 GCA_022818135.1 Saxidomus purpurata
TCTTCTCTGAACTTTTCTAAAACTACAATCAAATCAAAATTTACAGAGCCACGTGTCCCTATAATAGTAAGAATTTGAAAGTTTAAATAAAATACTCTTCTACTCTTATTACACAGTTTAACGTTTTCACTAGGGTTTGAGTTTTATGGAAATTTAAGGATTGTGTTAGCTTTAAACCACTTAAACACATCGTCTTACACTGCTTTGTCAAATGTTATGTTATCGATATAAGTAAGTCCATTTATTTGGTCTTCAATACAGTTTTCATACAATGCTCATATTTTGGAAGTTTTGATACGTACTTGCAATGCTTCCTCTATTCCACACCCAATGCATGTTCCACCCCGACTAAAAGTTGGCAGTGCAGCGACCAGATCGGTCCTGGTATTCTGTGACGTAATTTGTGTCATATCTTTCTTTGTAGCGGCAGATGAGCTGAACCAAACAATACCTAGCCAGCTTTCATCAGTAATCAAAGTCTCAATTATGTATTTGCTGCTTTGATATAGGGTATTAATTCTTGTGTCCTGAAAAACCACAAGTTTACTAGGTGAAAATTGCTTTTCAATTCATACTTATTTATGTAATATCGATTGCGAAACAAGTTTTTACAACTTATATTAATCGCTCCAGATGGAATCAGCCTCGAGTGAGACAGACAAAGAGAGGTAAAGACAGGATAGAGAGAGAGAGAGAGAGAGGGGGGAGCGGGGGGGGGTATATGGAATTATATGTGTCTTGCCTAAGGACACTTACACTACTTGGGCACTGCACTAGTGGGGATTGAACCCGAGAACCTCCGATCCAGAGGCGAATGCGCTACAACTGCACCAAGGCTGCTCCAATATTTTGCTTTGTTACTTTCATATGAATCAAACATACAAAGATCAATCTTGTTGACTGAACATTTATTTCAAATGTGTTTTCTTCTATTGTTGTAATGTTAAAGATCTGGTACTTGCAATAAGAAATGAGTTACCCCGGTATCTATATTTACTGATTAATGTAATTGATCTCAGGTTATCTTCTGATTTTGGGAAATCAAAACTAACTTTTTCTAAACCATCAGAGAAGAATTATCACAGACGAGAATATGAAAAATATTATTCACACTTTGGTTTGAATGAAAAGACAGAGTGTCATAAGCAGTTAAGTTTAAAATGAGTCTAAGAGTTAAATGAGTCCCACGGATTTTATAGTATAATGTGTGTGAAATGCAAATTGAAACAAGCACATTCAGTGAATTTGTATCCCCGCCCAATGAGGCTAATAGCTGAATAAGAACAACAGGAAAGTGTACTGGTATGTCTGTTTCAGAGATTAGAAGCATTTTTAAAATTTCACCACCCCACTCAGGCTTCATCTCCGAGGTGATATGTTTTTCTTCAAGTTACAATCATAAAGAATTTTCTTGTTGTAAGTAAGATTAAAATATTACAATTACTTTCAGAGAACAATAATTCTTAGTTTTCTATATACAGTACAATCTCTCTAAACAACACCTCCGCAGAGCAAAAACCTCTCTACAAACACAGATGTTTTATTTCCCAAAGCAGTTATATCTGAACAAATTAACCTCCCTAGAGCAACAACCTCTCCACACCAAACAAAATTTGATATTCCCTTTGGTGTTGTTGTGGAGAGGTTGGACTGTAGAATAATAATGTAAGAAAAACACTACTTCCCCTTAAGGGTCTCATTTATGTACAATCCATTTTCTAAATTGTCCGTCGATAGAGAATACAAAGTTTGTTATTTGTGCCAAACAAAATCAAATTTTGACAAGCCTTTTCAGATTTTTTTTTAATTTCACCACCCCATTGGGCTATTAAGTAAGCTAAATTAGTATTACAAATTGTTCAACTTGATGTCTTACAATCATACTTTCAGACACGTCCAAGACGAACACACGATAGCAAGTACTCTCTTGTAGTATTGTGAATTCTGGCGTCGTGTTAGTGCTGGCTGCTAATGGTACTGCAATCAAATTTAAACAACATAATTTATCATGTAATATTTTGTACAGTACGAGTTTATCTATTTTTAAAAGAATGATATTTTAGTGTGCACTTAAGTAATAGATGAACTGATATTATGCCAACTTACTTTTGTTCATTATAAACGTTTCTTCGCTTTATGTAATGTATCCAATTGCACACGAAAACGAAAACTTTTCAAAATGTTAACAATTAATTTTGTAATTATGTAGGGGTGCGCGATAAAACCAGTATTATACCGGTATATTGTAATTCGCTTAAGATGCAATACCTCCCGGTATGGTGTAACCCGTACCGCGTTTCTTTATGTAAATAAAAACTGCCATTTCTCCGTTATTTATTAGGTGAAACTTGAATTTGAATAAGTTGTGATTTTTTCCGGAACGAAAATGACGGACAGTAGACTTAGAAACAGCGGGCGGCATGTTATTTGATCTACAAACTCAAAAAGTAAACAAATAAACACTAATGACGTTGCCTAAGGAATCTTTCAATTACTTTATTACCATATTATAACCAAGTTTGAAAAGTATATATTTTTTAGCGTTACTCACTCTCAATATTGCAATAGGTATCGCAGTACAGTCCCGCGTATTGCAATTTATCGCGATACGAAATTTCTGGCAATAGCCATCCCTACATTGTTATAACCAACCTTCAGCTGTTTATCATCATAATGTCATATTAAACACAGATATGTCAGTGAAACCACGATTATTCTTGAGTTAGTCCTTCTATAATCGAAATTGATCATGGACATTAAAAAAATGTTGATTGTATGAAGAAAAAGGTTTTCATGACCTGTTTTAAAATCATCATGGTCCCTCATCACTTCCCATGCACTTCGCCTATTACACATGAGATTCTGTTTGTTTCTAGCATCTCTATTATGATGTTGGTGTTTGGGTACTGACACATCATCTTGATTATCACAAAACATAGTCACCTGGAATTTCAAAATGAGCAATTCACAGTGTTTTGATCACGTTCGTTAGAAAAACATTTCCATAAATACACGATATTGAATTACGAATACGTTTATGCATAGCAACGTTTACATACCTCGTCAAGCCAGTTAAAAGCCATTATAGATCCAAGTCCGACAATATTTTGTGATATATCAGGACAGAACTTGCATCTTTTATTCAAGTACTTTGTCGTATTTGATGTATCGCATTTGGACGATGTTCTACATGTTGGTCCTTCACCAACCTTTCCGCTTATACTTTCACTACATCTGTAATTAAATCTTTATAAATATATACCTGTCGTAGATAGTATTTTGAAATAGAAATAATGTAATTAATATTTTTTCCCTGTATTTCTGATATGTAACCTTCATTAATTAAAGATTATTATTATTATTATTATTATTATTATTATTATTATTATTATTATTATTATCAATTATTATTTTTATTATTATTATTTGTAATCACTTTTTCATAAACTTTTTTATCATTATACATTTTAAAATGATCATTTGAATAAGAAATATTGCAGTTGCTGATTTTTAATTTTTTCCGGTATGAAAATTTTAAGTTTTATCACTTATTCTAAGGTTCTCTGCCACTGAACACAATAATTCATTCAATCAGTGGTATATGGAGGTGTAAAAGTTGTTGCAAGTAGTCCCTCATTGTTTGTCCTCATATTGTTGCTTAAATTGTTTTTTGCTTATTCAAGATACGGAACACACATCTGGAACCATTTTTTTTCTTTATTATTTTTGTAAAGAACGCTTTAGTGTCCTGCAACTATCAAATGTGTATAATAATCTTAAACCACAGGAAGTTGATAGTTATGCCTTGGTCACATATACATACGATGTCCATACGTTTTATAAAATCGTACGATTCCACCAACTTTTAAAATTCGTACGTCCTCTGTACAATCGTAGCTTCTGAGCTCCGTACTATCTTTTGGGGGAAGCAATTGTGGAAATACGTACGTACATCGCAGACAGGTCGTGCGGAGCTTGGAAGCAGTTCGGACGTACCTCGAACGATGCACGTGTGCTCGTAACGCGCACGTACGGTGCCCGAACAAAGTGTACACGGTGTCTGTACGACAAGAATAAACCAGTTCGGCGATAGTTTCTCATCTTTTGCTAGAATCGTCAAGGATATCGTATGGAGCCCGTACGGCGAACGTAACGTCCTGCAGGGTTCGTGCGGACAACGCAAGTTCCCCATCCGGTGTCCGTAATATCATACGAACATCGTACGTTGACCGTAAGACTCCCCTGCGATAGACGTGCGAGCACCGGCAAGCTCTTACGGGCCTCGCTATGTTCCAAATCCGCATCGTGCGCTAGCGAGGCCCTTGCGGTGCTTGTAAGGGGCCATTGTGAACTGCTCTCTACTTCGAAAATTACTACGAGCTATGCGAGAACTCGGTAGGTCGGTGAAACATTTTACCGAGTCCCCGAATCCTCAATGAGTTCAAAACATCCGTACGATGCTCGAAAGAGTGATCGATGTCCGTACGGTCTTCGTACGATTTTGCAAAACTTTGACCAAAAACCTACTCGTACGGAGCTCGTAGCGCTGATGTGACTAGAATATTAGGTCAAACAAATAAAATGAACAATGTATCTTGTTGAAACAAATCTCCCCTTTATATCACCAGGTGTTGATTTATATAGAGTTGTGACTTTTTCTGCAAGATACATTGTTCATTTTTATTTTTTTGACTAAATATCAACTTCCTGTGCTTACACCGACCAGTCATGGGACATTTAAGACATCAACGATAACCTTTATCTCAGATTTGCATAAGTAGTTTCCTAAATTGACTTGACACCTAGTACGTAGAGACTTATATTCACCCCGTATTATGTTCAATTTAAAGTTGTATTTTATCTAAAAACAACTGTACCTTGCTGGTTTCCATTCACCGTCTTTCATATAGAATCGATCCTTCTTCATGGCATACTCATCATACAGGCCCCATCTGTAATGTCCCCATTCATGGACCAGAACATTTGCTGTATAGGAAAGCGACCAAAAATAAGATAACAGAGGTATTTTGGCAGTGTGCAGTATTGGATACAATATATATATATAAGTGGCAACTACGACATATCTTAAGTAATCTTTTTAAAATTGGAACATATAACTACACATGTATATACGAAATTTTAACGTAAATTCGTTAATAGCAAATTTGTTAATCTTTATGACAAAATAAAGTGCATATAGTATAATGTAGTTTTAGTTGAAGCAGCAAAACAAATCATAAAGCCCTTTACCACGGTTTCCAAAGGACGTTCTCCCACTTGCTAGCAAATATTTGACCGGAAAATATATGTATAACCCTGGAAGGCCACACCCCTGTTTCTTTGCCTTTGTATACGGATGTCTGATTCTACCGTCTTCCACGGTAATGTATGTTTCTAATTCAGATCGGGCTGATATTTCTATGTATTCCGGCTTGACTTTCCAGTTCTTAGGCAGAAGAATATTAATTTTACCGAAGTAAACGTGATGCTTTGTGGCCTCAAAAAGCAGCTGTGATGCTTCGGTGAATACTTCCTGAAATCCAAATATGCATTTATTTACCTATATATGTTTGTCAATACAATATTGTCGGCAATAAATATAGTCTAAATGTAAAGCAAAATATGAAATCTTCAAACACCATCAATCACAATACATTCTTTAAGGTCTAAACACAAATCATCAAATCACGGATACTCTACAAAACACAGAATAGTTACACGAGTAAGACGTGCTTGAAAGTACTATATTGACTTCTTAACGAGCCTACATATTCTTGAATGTCCTTTCTTGTAGACTTATTTTCCAAATTAAGTGATTTCCATGCGTGAGAAGAACAAGACATTTAAAAAATGTAGTTGCAGCAAGGAAATAAAGTAGAAAATAACTGTTTAAAGCTGTTCTGACCTTTTAACTTAGTATGTCGAGTAACTTATAACATAGTGTAAAATATCAAAGTGGTAAAAATAAAACCTGAATTCTGTTAAGAAGCGTTTCGCTCTCAGCCACACTGTCTTGGATGATGATATTTATGTCCTCATATCTTCCGTTGTTGACAGAAATACCGAAAACACCGACGAGAAGTGAGACAAAATATAAAGTGTATGTCCACATATTTGACAAAGTTAAGACTGAGACTCTGTAATAGTTTATCATTAACAAGCAACACATATCACGTATTGTTCTTCCGTTCTGGTACAACATTGCACACTTAAATGTGTTAAAAAAATCATCATGTGACATAAGAGTTTTTAAGAGAGCCTTGTTGAAATAGCTAAGTGCATGGCATTTGAAAAAAGTATATTGATTGACATGCATCACGTTTAGTTGTTATGTTTTAAAAGGACTTAAGGTGTTGGCAATACTGATCTACGTGAAAAAATGATAAACAACATAATTACAATGTAGCTGAAACATAGCTGATGCCGCGTATGTACCTGACAATGGCTTTTAAAATGTATCGTCAATACCAACATGCATTGGTTCTAAATTTCGATTTTTAGTATTAAATCATTTTTAATTAATGAAATATACGATTCAGTTTATCTTATGGAGAGTTTGAATACAAAAAGTACATTATGTATAATTACAAAATGTTTTATCCTAGATATAGTTAACTACTATTGCTTTAGCTTGCTTCAATATTCGTTGTTGCATTAGGGCGAATAGATTCTATTTGGTAATAAAGTGATTAATATGTATTGACAGTTAGGACATAGCAACACGCTGTCACTGAATTTTCTTCGATGTGATCAGCTGGCCGAGTAAGTTTGCTTGTGAATGTTTTCAAGATGAAATAAATAAACTGATTCCTAAACACAATTAAAAACAACACTTGCCAACAGCCAGGCTTTCACAAAGAAGAATAAATCCCCTAACTACAACTGTGAAATTATTATGTTTTATATTTATGTCATACTCTATGCCATTCAAAACACAGTTTCAAATTTGACACCTAAAGATGTAAAACCAGTGGTTTTGTCAATGAAATTAATTATTTTCTTTAATATTAAATATTTAGCATATATTTTTAGTAAACCGCAGATTCAAAACAAGTAAAAATCACATGTGGTATGCATAGCTTGTAACTCAAACACTTTTGTGACACCACTGTTGAAATTGTACAAAACAGGCGATAACCTGGTATTTCGCACAGAATGCAGCTATGACATTAACAGTAGCCCCTGACCCTAACCCCCATTTCTGAATGACAGAAGTATTTGACGATTTCCAATTCCCTCACAATATCTTTGTTCTACACATATATTTACGCCTGCAAACTATTGCGTCTCCGCGAATGAACAATACTTTTTTATATGTATAACTCCCTTCCCAAAGATAGCGAGAGAAAAATCATCTCCGCTAATTCAAATACAAACGTGCTATCGCAAAGAAGGGACCATATAACTTTGATATTAATCATGCAGCAAAACTAAGAAGCAGATGACTGTAAAGAATCTTCAAACTTTGCAATTTAATCAACAAGCGAACATATTAACACTGCTATTTATAATTCCAAGATCATGTTGATAAGTCTGCATGTCTAAAACGCAGACCTAAACAAAACAAATTCAATGCAAAGATTGGAAACGTTACAAGTATTCTTTTGATATTTTCAATGAATTATTATCGTACACACTCATATTGTTTATTGAATTAAAAATCATTTGAAAGTAGTTATGCTACTTAACCAAAAATAGTGAAACATTCAAATTTAATTTACTTGCGACTCAACAGGTTTGGTAAACAGTATTTGTAGATAGTATTTATGTTGGAACCTGAACTACAAGTAAGAGAAGTAAACATGACAAACGTTTAATGCTAAAGTTTAATGCTAGAGTAAACCATATCCTAAATATTAAAAGTGGTTCAGAGCATATGGTCATTGTGTATTAGGTTTTGTGACAAAGATCTTATGAGTTGACTTGCAGATGGCGCTTGTCAAGTTTATCCTTATTTCCGTCGATTGATCTGCACTTCAGTAAATTTCCGTAATGCACACTTATGCTTTCAAATCATGCAAATGTAAAATTTAGGGCAAATGTGACACAGTTTGTATATTCAATCATAAGAAATAATTTTGTCAAGTGGGTTCAATATCCTTATTATATGCTGCTGTACAAAGAGGTAACCATTGGCTTGCAGTCTATTCGAAATAACTTTCTTAAAAAACCCATTACGAATATTTTTGAAGCGAGCAAGAAAATATTGAAGTAGTATCAAAAATTTCATTATTGTATATTAAATGTTACTCAGCTGTGATTTTGGGACATGAGTTGCAATATGACAGCGCAGTAGATTTATCATGCCCTTATTTTTGGGGCAAAATTTAGAAGTGATGTACCCTGATTCCGCTTTTCGTATAGGTGTTTGAGGTATAAATTAATGCTTGACTGCTTAACACTAAATAGTCTTAACATGTCACTCTTATCTTGAACACAAGCTGGTTCTACGAAAACGGATAGATTTCAATGTAGGCAGTAAATATTTAAAGAATGAATTCATACTTAAGTACGAGTTACAATGTAGATTACTACGAGAGATCAAATAAAGTAATATTTTAAGTATTTTAACACAATTTTAAGTAATAATTTCAGGTATTTGAACGATCATCTATAGAATTTTATCAGATATTTTAAGCGATATGAAAGTATTTACTTTCAATTAATAGGTCCTGCTTATGATCGGGCTAGCCCACGTTAGCCGAGATAGCCGGCATGAGCAGAAGCAGAAAATATTATAATACCTCCACACGTGACCGTATAAATTAGAGTATTATGTAATTTTAAGATATATTGTAACCCTAAGTCACGCTCGGCCATATAGCCCCCCCCGAAACGGGGGGAAAAAAAACCCAAACAAACAAAGTTTAATTATTCATAGACAGTCTATGTTAAAGCCAAAAAAAAAAAAAAAAAAAAAAAAAAAAACCCCCCCCCCCAAAACCCCCCCCCCCCCCCCCCCCCCCCCCCCCCCCCCCC
The DNA here is from genome assembly GCA_022818135.1 of Saxidomus purpurata. Taxonomy (NCBI): domain Eukaryota; kingdom Metazoa; phylum Mollusca; class Bivalvia; order Venerida; family Veneridae; genus Saxidomus; species Saxidomus purpurata. The sequence continues at coordinate 8,980 of JAFMSR010002234.1, forward strand.
CCCCCCCCCCCCCCCCCCCCCCCCCCCCCCCCCCCCCCCCCCCCCCCCCCCCCAACGCTAAATTCAACAATCGATTTTCAATGCCTACAAAAAAGAAAAACATCTTTTTGACTCTTGAACAGCGTGTTAACGCTTTCAAATTGTTAGAATCTGGAAAAACTGCCCAGGCAGTTGCTGATTAATTTGGGCGTGGTCGAACACAAATTCATGTAAATAGCTATTCATTAAAAAAAACAAACAGTCCAACACAAGCAGAAATGTATACAAAGAGTTTGGTGGTGATTATTACAGAACTTGCAACTTTGTAGGAAATGTTATCATTTTATACATTACCGGTCATGATATCTGAGATTGTTCGGCCGTGTCGGAATGACTGGACTAAAATAAAAACTCGTTTGACATTCAAAATTCTGAATTAGCCAACATCCTATACTTTACAACTAATGCTATAAATAACAATATTGTTTTATGTTATTTTCAGGACTGTAAGAAGCGAAAGGCTGAATTGCTTAAAGAATATGAGCATGGTAACCCAGACTGAAACGCCAGAAACTTTCAATATCAGCTAATGAAAGTCTTGATGAACTTCTAGTCAGATAGACCACCGGCGCAAATACCAGTAGGATTTATTTAACTGGACCGTTGATTCAAGAACGTTCACGAAAGTTTGCTTTTGAGCTTGGACTTACTGACTTTAAAGGTTCTAACGCTTGAAGCGTCGGAATAAAACTGTGTTTAAAACAACGAGTGGCGAAGCTTAAGCCATTAGTTATAGCAAAGTCTGGTGACATACCGCCATAACAGAAAGTCTCAGATGAACAGTCGTTTATTTGAAGAGTGGATAATAAGAAGCGTTGACAGGAAAATGCGCTATCAGCAACGTAAGAATATTCTGTTTGTGGACAACGCGCCATCTCATCCTGATCTCTCGCTGTAGAATGTTAGACTTGTGTTTTTGATTCCAAACACAATCCATGGATCAGGGCATTATACAGTCATTGAAACTGAAATTATTCAAATTGCAAAGTCAGCACATCGTAGATTTGATGGAACATTCCCCATTAAATGCATCAGAACACTTTAAGGCAATTGCCCTGTTGCATACAATCTATTGGATAAAACAGAGCATGGAATGATGTAGATGTGTCGACCATTGTTAAGTGCTTCGATAAGTGTGGTTTTGACAAAGTGCGTGAAAATGTTGCTAACTGTAGTGATGATGAGACGGATGATGATGATGTCGACATTCTTTTGTCTATTCTAGCGCTAGTAGATCCGGTCTACGGTGCATCAGTAAACAATCTTATTAACGAGAACATTCAAACATGCGATACGGAGTTGGTAGACTGGGATAAACCCGCAAATAAACTATTACTTAAGGATGACGATAGTGCTAGTGAACCAGAGACTGAGGAAGTTAATGAGACAGTTTGTTCTTTAAGTGAAGCAACAAACTTTGTGAGCAAACTGAAGGAGTTTGCTTGTAGTAAGGGCAATGTTAAGTTACTTCACTCAGTAATAGACTTGAATACACTAATAACAGAGATAAGTGTCAGTATGTCAGAACATAGTTAAAGCAGTGACTTTTTTAAGCCACTGTAAGACTGCCACTATAAAATGATTAGGTTTGCGTCTGATCATGTACAAATGGGATATAAAATGATAGAAATCAAGTTTAAAAAGTAAGAAAAGCTGAACTTACTATATTAATAACATTTTTACGATACTTTGAAATAATGATGACCATGATCGCTTGGTGTTTTTTATGTATGAACACATTACTTTACTGCTACATTTATTAAAAGACATGGAATTTAGTTGTTTTTCCTTTTGTTGTTATACGAGTTTAACGCCCGTTCCAAGCACATTTTTTGTCTTTTTGTTAACCTGACCTTTACGAGTACTAGAACCCTATCCTCCAAAAGAAACATGGTCTGTTGGGCTCGAAAAAGCTACTCCTCCCCCCCCACCCCCAATCTATACCTTTTACTAGCTTGCCTGGGCACGAAGTGCTACAAGAAAGGTATCGTGATCGCCTAATGTCTGTCGTCTCTTGTCTGTTTGCAGAATGAAATGAAACTGAAGTGATCCTTTTTATGCCCCCGAAGGGCGGCATATTAAAATCGCACCGTCCGTTCGTCTTTCTGTCTGTCCGTCTGTGCGTCTCCACTTACAAATTCATATGCGGACCGTAACTCTGTCATGCATTGAGGGATTTTAAAAAAAACTTGGCACACATGTCTAGCACATCAAGACGACGTGTCGCGTGCAAGACCAGCATCCCTACCTCAATGGTCAAGGTCACACTTGGAGTATGAAGGTTATGGAATCCTCTATATATGCACACATTCGTGTCCGGACTGTAACATAATCATGCATTGAAGGATTTTAAAATAACGTGGCACAAATGTCTAGCACATTAAGACGACGTGTCGCGTGCAAGACCCACGTCCCTAGCTCAAAGGTCAAGGTCATACTTAGAGTTTGAAGGTAATGGATTCCTCTATATATGCATATTTGCACACATTCGTGTCCGGACTGTAACTTTGTCATGCATTGAAGGATAGTAAAGTAACGTGGAACAAATGTCTAGCACATTAAGACGACGTGTCGCGTGCATGACCCACGTCCCTAGCTCAAAGGTCAAGGTCATACTTAGAGTTTGAAGGTAATGGATTCCTCTATATATGCATATATGCACACATTCGTGTCCGGACTGTAATTTTGTCATGCATTGAAGGAGTTTAAAATAACTTGGCACAAATGTCTAGCACATCAAGACAACGTGTCGCGTGCATGACCCACGTCCCTAGCTCAAAGGTCAAGGTCACACTTAAAGTTGGAAGGTAATGGAGTTCTCTATATATGCATATATGCACACATTCGTGTCCGGACTGTAACTTTGTCATGCATTGAAGGATTTTAAAATAATTTGGCACAAATGTCTAGCACATCAAGCGGATGTGTTGCGTGCAAGACCCAAGTCCCTACCTCAAAGGTCAAGGTCACACTTAGTGTTTAAAGTAATGGAATACTGTATGCATGGTTACTCTGTCATGCATGGAAGGATTTTAAAATGACATAGCACATTTATTGAGTACATGGAGAGGACACAGACTGAGGCACCTATTTCGGGGGCATTCGTCACTTGTGAGGGACAGCTCTTGTTATTAATTATAAGATAAAGACATGTAAGGTACCGCCCCCTTGCAGCGGTGCTCCTTAGTAGTCAAGAATACCGAGCTCGATTGTAACATAGCTATCTACATATATAACTTGAATACATACTCTGCCATCCTGTATGGCATATGCATATAAATGCAACTCAGTCACCACACTGTGTACTTTAGTACGATAGGATTCTCTGGATAAACTGAGTACGCAGAGTGCCACATCTGTGACATGTACGTATACAGGTATAGCAACTCAGTCACCGCAATGTGAACTGAGTGTCTTTATGTCAGGATATCATATCCAACATCAGATGGCCCGTAGAAACCCTGCTAAGAGATTGAAAAGTCTGGAACACACTTAAAAGTTGACCATGGTAATTTAATAACAAAAGCATTTACGTGCATGACATCAATGACACATCATGTGTTAGATAAACATATATTGTAAAGATTCCGTACATAACGTTGATACAAGATTCTTGCGTTGTTAACAAGATACATCGGAATTTGATAGATACATCGAAGGACCGAGCCTATGTAATGGGATCTTTTCCCAGGTGTTTAAACTGTAAGCTCATTACATGTATTTAAACGTGTATATATATAACATCTAGTTCTCTAAGTAAATGGCAGAACGAACACCAACACAACTTCTAGGATTTGTGGTCACATGATACTTTAGAAGAGGCATACCTCAAGGAAGAGCCTTACATCTGTTTACTTATATATAGCCTATATAAATTGCCGTGCTTTTGAAGAGCTGTACCGTCGACACAATGTTTATTAAAGTTAAAACTGCATTTCTGTGTTTGTCGCTGGAGAGACTATATGCAAACTAGCATTAGTTTATACCTTATGTAGGTGGATGTTGCACGTGTTAGTCGACTGATGTAAGACTATATGCTAAGTACTGTTGTATTTAGCTTCTCAGAGTTTGACCTTAAGAAAAAAAGATGGAAACTGAGGGCGAACGCTGTATTTATACATTCTGGGAATATGTCATGTGACCATAAGTACCAATCAGAACCCAGGACTACTGCAGGATTATGTGCTTAGTCCCAGCACAAATTTAACCGTAAAGTATAACAATAATAACATACGATAGAGTTAACCCCATAAAGGGCATGCTTTTTGTAAAAGCATGGTAATAAAACATGAACAGATTCCTAATTCGGTTCTAAACTAAAAAGCCAGAAGTCAGTACATGAAATGTATGAATACATGCAGACGAATCGTAATACGTCAGAGACAAATAGTCCTTATTTTATGAATACCGCTACCAGTCTGGCTAATAATAAATTTACCCTTAACAAATAGTATTTTTGCATAAGATAATGTTCTAAACATTTAAAAACATAATACCTAGTATTAAGAATAAGCCAGCGGCGCTAACAGAAAAGTAGTCATTCACTCCCAAAGTTGACTGGCCGCCATATTTTAAATAACAATAATGGCGAACGCCTCTCGGAAATCTTCAGATTTCTCTGTTAATATAAGTGAATGGTTACTAAGAACTGTCAGATTAAAATGGTAAATAAATTGTTCATTCACACCTAGATGGGTTAGTCGTGAATAAATTAGACACAAAAGTTATGCACCTTTATAAATTTTCGTTTGGAGAGATGCATGTAAACAACAGTCCATTTACCGAAGAAATGTCTCTCAAAATATGACAATGTTGAAGAAACTTCGCTGGTCTCACTTGAATCACCACATCCTTGTTTGATAAACAGTCTACACAGGTAAAGATAAGTTCGTTTAAAGTTATATGTAAAATGATTTAAATCACTAAATGTGAAAAGTCACCAGTTTCTGCGATGTCTGTAAAAGTCTTTACAGACACTAAGAACTTAACAGTCATTTCTAGATTCCAATATTTGATACAGCTCTTCATGGAGGCCCTTCAATAAGTGAACCGGGTAAATCGACATTCAAAATATATTGATATTATATATTTATTTATTTTACGCACACATCACAGATTCTTAGGTCTATATAATGACAGTTATGTAATGTTGAATAAAAAGCGACTATATCAAAAACGTACAAAAAACAACGGTTGTACATGTATACAAAACAACATCCCCCCGCCTCTCCCTAGCGCTTGGTCGTTTAACACAAGGAAGTCCTTAAAACTCTTTTAGATTAGACAATGCTTGTTTATGTTTATTGGTGTACTTTTAAGTTCATTTTAAGTAGCTCTTGAATAGTTTCCTTTTCGTAAAGAATCTAACGTAAGTATGTCTCAAGTGTTAACCTTCTAAGATATTAATCGAGACTTACTTTTTGTAAATAACTTTGTATAGGTCATAGGTAAATATTACAAAAATAAGCAGAATTATGCGATATGGACCTACAACTGTTTTACAATTTGGTCTACCTACAGGTAACTTACTTTACTTAACTTGGTTTATAAGGGTTTAGCCCCTTGACCCTGAAGGGACGTCTACGGCTGATCCAAGCATTTCTCCTATATATAATGCTGTTAAACTTGAATATATATGTCTAAAAGGAGACTTTTGGGTAGGAGGCTCCATAAATAATCAATAAATGACTTCAAACACTTATTCATAATAATTTACTTCTTTGTTTTATTTGTGCAAGGGAAATTTAAAGGAGCTGCATAATAAATAGAATAAAAGGTTCATGTCATGTGATAACAGTTAATATCGAACCTCCGTTAACCTTTGATTCTCTGGCCGATATCATCCTCGTTATCAAAAGACCGTAACCTTATATTCTCTATATTGCTTCTTGCGACTCGTGTCTACATCAGTAAGAACGCTATTTTAATATATCTCTCCAAATGATTTTTCCGCCTGACAATACAAAATTATAGCATTAAATAATCACACAAATAATATTGTATTACAAAGATATACAATTTATACAAAATTATTGTTTTGCAGCTTTCACCAACTATACATGTTGACGTAACGCTGTAAATTTGCTGCAATCTATATAGAAACTTATCATAACAATTTGAACATGGACGAAATGTATAATTGGAGTCAGATACAAGTATCATAACGGTAATGCTGATAATTATATTAAAACAGACTTTGGTAGAATAGCAAATGCTTTATACATTTAAGAATGTTTTTGTGGTAATAAGTAACAATTACATGTAAAGCATTGTAATGTTCACCTTTTTAATTGTCACAGAAGGGATTATTTCATTTAAGAAAGACAGTAATCAAATTATATACATGTACTTAAAACAGTAGGGCAGAATTATGTGCCTAGATTTATCCAGAATGTAGGACACTGATGATACTGGATTTTGTGAAGATGATAAAGCTCAGCAATGATTAACAACTATTACTTAACAATGCTTGGGTTACATTTGTAACATGACCCGGTGTATTTGCAAACGTAAATTCAAGAACAAACCTCGATTTGTTGCAAAACAAAATGAACATCACTAACTCGAATGAAAAAAAACGCATTTAGGAACAAGGAAGGAACTGATGCACAAAACATGAGTTTAATATTAATCTATTCGGTGAACCTTTGATATTTGGAACTCGTCAGGAATTACGAGCATATGCAAGTAAATCCCGAGTTGACGTTTAAAATATATTCGTCCTTATTCTACCGAGGGAAATGACATATGTGACAATTATTCTGCATCTCATATCTAATAACACACTATTTCCTATTTAACAAGAACTATAATGCGTATATTAAATAGGTACCTACACTTTATTTGCTGGATTTGCTAACATATAGTACATATTATACAAGAGGGCTAAGATAATAAAAATAATAATAATAATTATAATAATAATAATAATAATAATAATAATAATAAAATCTTTATTTCCAGAAGGTAACACAAATAGATATTAATACGAAATCGTACATATATCACAATTTCATTGTCGCCTTCAATAAATATACACAAACAGCATATGCAAACAGTTCAAAAATACACATATACAGATACATACACGCTCACGCATATACATATATTCTGGTTTCAAACTTGGTAATATACAAGTCTAAAAAGTTGCAAAACAAACAAAGATTAACTTATTTAAAAACTTGAATTATCACGGATGTCTACCATTTATTAATGACAAACACTCAGCGATGAATAACTGTCACGAAAGCGGAAGAACAATGTACATACAAAAACTTTCTACAATAGTATGTTGAATGTGTTACATAGTTTGATTCTGGACCAAATAAGATTTATATTTCTTTTTAAATTCTGTTACAGATTTAGAGTAGCGAATTTGTACTGGAATATTATTCCAAATGTGCACTGCTGAATATGAAAAAGATGTTTTAAAGATATTTGTTTTATATTTCGGTACAGATAAATTACTGTATTCAATAGATCTAAGATTGTACATTGTAGGTTTCATTGTAAGAAAATGTTAACATGTCATATAGTTTGGCACTAGTATATTTGTAGCCTTATAAACAATTAGTGCAATGTGATAATTAATTCTATTGGAATAGCTAAGCATGATAGGCTCTTTTATACTTATATTATGTTTTTGTGGAATTGAGTGTCTTGATATAATACGTTTAATTCTATCCTGTAACTTGTTCAATCTATGTATAATACTAGCTTTATTACCCCAAACCACAACACAATAATCCATAATAGGTAAAATGTATGAATGATAGAACATTAATTTCATTTCATCAGAAAGATAATAGTTAAGTCTTTGAAGAGCAATTTTTAAGTTTATTTTAGCAAGTACTCTATTCACTTGTTCTTTCCATGACAGTGTGTTATCTACATAAACACCAAGGACTTTTTGTACACCAACATTTTCAATAGGCGTTTATTCAATTGTAAGATGTAGTTTAAAGTATTGCTGTTGCAGCATCTTTTGTTTGAAACAAGATGAAATGATCATACATTTAGGTTTGTTTGGATTAAGTGCCATGTTATTTTTTAAGCACCAGCTTTGTATAGCATTTACATTTTCTTGAAGAGTATTTTGAATTTCTGATATATCATAACCACTTTTATGTAATGTAGAATCGTCTTCATATAGATCTGCCTTACTGTGTGTGATGGTCAACGCTAAATCATTAATGTAGAGAATGAACAATAACGGACTGAGTATCGAACCCTGAGGTACTCCTGAAGTAACATGGAGATTACCGGAGGATGTATTTCCGCATTTTATTAATTGCCATTTGTTACAAAGATATGATCTAAAGAGTTTTATTCTTTTTAAAGAGAAATGATATATGTGTAACATTTGTATCAATATAGTGTGGCCAACTAAATCGAATGCTTTGCGTAAATCTAAAAATACAGCACCAACATATTTGCCTGAGTCTATATCTTTGAGCCAGGAGTCAATCAAGTGAATAAGAGCTGACTGGAGTGATTTTGGCGGAAGTCAGATTGATTATCATGAATAATATTAGTTTTTTCAAAGTATGTTTGAATTTCCTGATATAATACGTTTAATTCTACATTCAAGATGACCCTATGTCGCTCACCTGGCTACCATTTGCTATAATACAAGGTCATCAGTAGCAGAAAGGGTTTTAATTCTAACCTTTGGGTTCTAATTTTAAAACTCTTCATATAGGTCCACTATATGGTGTTATATTTCAAATACCTAAGTTCTAGGCCTAGTTGTTCTAGACAAGGAGTATTCTAAAGTGTTCCCTATATAAGCCTATGCTAAATCAAGTGACCCCCGGGCAGGGTCAGTTTTGACAAGAGAGTCATAATTTAAACTTTTTTGTAGAGATCAAACAGGCAAAGATTCCTGCCAAATATCTTAGCTCTAGGCCTTGCGGTTTCAAAGAAGGATATTTTTTAAGTATTTCCTGCATAAGCCTATGTAAAATCAAGTGACCCCCGGTCCCTAGAGATCATGATTTGAATAATCTTGGTAGGGGTTCACTAGGCAATGCCACATGATAAATGTCTAAACTCTAGGCTTTGTGGTTTCAGAGAAGATTTTTAATTTGTTCCCATACAAGCCTCTGTTAAAACAAGTGACCCCCCTGGCAGGATCAATTTTGACTCGGGGTTATAATTTGAACAATCTTGGTAGAGGTCCCCAAGTCAATGTCACATGATAAATATCTAAACTCTAGGCCTTGTGGTTTCAGAGAAGATATTTAATTTTTCCCATACAAGGTTCTGTTAAAACAAGTGACCCCCCTGACGGGATCAATTTTAACGTGGGGTCATATTTTGAACAATCTTGGTAAAGGTCAATAAGGCAATGCAACATGCTAAATATCTAAGTTCCATGCCTTGCGGTTTCAGAGACGAAGATTTTTTAAAGTTTTTTCTGTCTATAAGTACGGTATCATATTAGGTAATTTAAAAACAACTCACTCAGGGGCGGGCTCAATTTTGACCCGTTGGTCATACTTTTAACAATCTTGGTAGAGGCTCTCAAGGTTATGCCACATGCTCAATATCTTAGCTCTTTGAATTGTGGTTAGAGAAGAAGTTTCCCCCAAATAAGCTTATGTAAAAACAAGTGACCCTAAGGCGGGGTCAATTTTGTCTCAGGGGGGTCAGAATTTGAACAATCTTAGTAGAGGTCCACTAGGTGATGCCACATGCCAAATATCAGTAAAAATACAATTTTTCTTTTCCGTTGCCATGGTAACCAAAGTTCTGCATGCAATGGAATTATTTGAACAACTATGAGAGGGCTTCATGTAAGGAACATACTTGCCAAGTTCCATCAACATTGGCCTTCTTGTTTCAGAGGAGATGTCGTTGAAGGAAACTGTGAACGTATATCGTACTACATACGACAAATGCCGGACGGTGATCCTAATAGCTCTCGCGGGCACTTTGTGGCAGATGAGCTAGAATGCAGCAAATGATGGAGTACAAAAAGTTGTTTATTAGACGATGAACAACGCGAGATGTACGATGAACAACGCGAGATGTACATTACATGTACATTTACGCACACACACGCACGCACGCACGCACACACACACACACACACTCATATGATTTTATTGGGATCGACATGACAAACTCAATCAGAATTAAAAAGTTTATTCCATTTCTAAATGTTTTTAAAAACAGCAATTAAGAATATATATTTATATGAAATGTTAATCTGAGTAAATAACCATAAAAAACTAACAAACATATTTTCATTTAAAGTCACTTACATAAAGCGTATACACACTTAGCTATAAAAGGGCTTAAGAAACTCTCCCGGGTATTTTCCAATTTTTGGAAAGAACCTCGATTTGTTCAAGGTTTCGACCACTCGTACGACAAATCTGACAAACAAAGTGTCACAGCAAGGACCAATACACAAAACAAATTTCCTGAAGATTTATATAGGAGCGCTGTATTTAATTCATGAGGAAAATATTTAAGTAATAAAGTTGTATTAGAATCACAACTGGGATACTAAAATAGGATGTGTCCCTTTCTTAATGGATACATTTCATCTTTCGGAGACTTAAATACTTAAGTTTGTTTTAAGTTAAAATCTCTACCCGTCGTTTTACTGTTTTATTTACGAGTAAAACAAAATGTCCCAATTGTGACAATTTTCAGTGTACAAAAGCTATAACACCTATAATATTAGAATAACAAAACGAGATAGAACTCAACAATAATTCTAAATTATAATAGTAATTAATGTACTTCACATAAATTCAAGAAAGAAGAAAATGGTATGTCTACTTAAAATGTTTTTTGTACGTCTCTTCTGTTGTTTTTGTTATTGCTATTATCATTATAATTATTATTATTATTGAAAAAAATGCAACATACTACTCTTATCATTCGGTAATGGTCAAAAGAAAAACATTTTTATTAAATTTTCCCGTTTCGCCTACAGAAATATTAAGTCAACTTTTGCAACGCCCTAAGGCTATAGAAATCACAATGTCTTGTGGATAAAACAACCAGTAATAAATTATTAATGACCCTGGTCGTTCATTTAGGAACACGAACCCTCAATCCCCAAAATTAATCGATCGCCTTATAGCATTTGACATTTTTTTCTGCGAATGTGTGACGTTTATCAAAACAAGACAATACAAATCCTTTTCCTCATTACGCACACGCACACACACGCACACACACGCACACGCACACACACGCACACACACCCGCACACACAAACATGCACAGACATAAACGTAATGTAATATATGTAATCCTATGGTTATAGAAATTCAACTCCCGTTAAAATGAATAAAACATATATCTATAAGTTAATTTGGAAAGTCTATGCTACGTAAAATCACAAAATTTGCAAACGTGTCTTAAGAAGAAAATACCTTTTGAAATGTTGATCAAACAAAGCACGTTCTGAAAAATACAGTTTAATAAAGTGTTTCCTTATAGACTTCATCATGATTGTTTATGTCGATGGTATCTTATTGCTGAATTTGTGTATTTTGCTTTTTCCGTTTCTTCACGCAACAGGTTACAACACCAATAACAATAACGACAAATGCGGCAGCTGAAGACAAACTTATAGCAAGCACAATAAGGTTTTCGTCTTTTTCCTCATTTGTGACAGGTTCATCCACTGAATCATCATCGTCTGAGTACACTACATCAACATCTGCTTCAATTTTCACTCGATATCCATTTGCAACAACTATAGAAACGATATTTGAAACAGGACCAACATTGCCGACATCATCTTTCGCCCTAACACCAAAGTATGCAGTGGAAACATAGGACTCTTCCGCATCAACTTCTATCCTGATCGCTTCGGATACACCAGCCGCTTTTGGCGTAAAGTTTGCGTTCACAACATCTAGCAGGTCGGCAGAGGAGAAGTTGTTAGACAATGCACTTTGATCATTGGAGATTCTCATTTCATATTCTGTGGCTTTAAAGTAAACATTGTGAGTGCAAGTAATTTACCGAAGTTGAGACACGAATGTATAACGGTCTGAACAGTAAAATGCTGGAAGCCTAAAATATGTTTAAGTTGCATTCAAATAAATAAAGAAACTAACATAGTTTCATTATAGATGAAAACTAAAGCTTTTGCGATACCGGGTATTAGCTTAACCTGTACTGATATCAATGCTCTGCTTCAATAAGTCAAATATTGTGCAATTATAAGGCAGTAATTACCTTGACCAATGTTCACGTCATCACCAGTTGCAGTCCAAGTGATTGTAAAATTTCTGCTTTCACCATATTGGGTTTGTACTGTGACAATGTTAACAATACCTACGTCAGTGATACGACCTGGGCCAATTATGTCTTGATCCACGACATTTGTCACCAATATTTCATTAGATACAGTGACACGCTGAAAGCCAGTTTCAAGAGCCTCTGCATTTATTGAGTCTTCATCTGCAATTGTAAAGACTTGCATCGGGGTCGATTTTATGGTTCAAGTTACTGTGAAACGTTTCTTTGACGTTTTAAATCCGCTCCATCCATACTTTTCTGAACGTATGCGGCTGCAGACAACAACAACACCGCATTTTATGTTAATATTTCAGATACTCCTAGTTCATATAATCAAAAATAGATTTTACTCTAGATTAAGGTTTGGCATTTCAGAAAAACAATACAAAAGGACACATCCAAAAGTAACTCAAATACACTTTAATACCAAAGTTGTTCATTCCAAGTTTAAAGTTTTCTTACAATATTGTAAGACCAGAGTAAACATTTTTCTTTTTTAAGAGTTATTATTATCTTGGTATGCTAGTTGGAAGGCAGTTGTTTTGTAAAATACAACTGTAAACATTTATAAAGCGATGGCAAAGAAATTCATGTAAAATGCTATAAAATACACTTATCACCTGAATCCTGAGACCCTGCGCCATTGAAATCATTCAGTACCATTGCTGTGCCATTTTCACCACGAGCATACACTTTTGTAGCAATTCGACCGTTGCTTAAACAAGACCTAGGTATAACACCGGAGTAAGTGCCGTCGTCAGTGAAATCATCCGGATCTTTTGCAAAAGATAACAACAATTTAAACGTTTTTTAAAACTTTCAACACATCGGTTTATAAAGTTTGGTTGAATGTACACATATATCACAGGGCCAGGTGAGCTAAAAAAAGTTTCATTCCATTCTCGTCTGAGTTTAGAACATAAAGCGCGTTTAAGTAAAATTCAAAAGGATTCCGATAAGAACTGCAAAATGACTACTTCTGATTAAGTTTCGTTCGAATTTAAGCATAATAATGTATAAAACCTGCTCCGTTATCTAGTAACGTTACATCACAAGAAATGGATCCCGTCTCTACAACTGCCGTTACATTTGCACCAAGAACCGGAGCTCTTCCTTTGATGACATCGGAATAGATAATTGGCAATTCACCGTTTAAGAAATTTACATTTGTTGGGGATACAAACGAATAAACTCTCAAGACTTCTTGATCGTTCGGCAAAGACGTGACGTAATACTCGAATGTACTGGGGAACGATGTTTTCACCATAGCATTATACTGCCCCGTCTGAATATAGAAGAAAACATTATAATTGAGGTATGCAACTGATATATAATTACGTATACTTCTATTTTAAATATACCTTTAATACTAACACTGAATGTTCGATAATTTTACAGTTTACCAATATAATTTAGTAATAGCTAATAAATCGGTAAATTTGGTAAATAAAAACAATTTGGTTTGATGAAACAATTGTGAATTGTTTTATGAAAATCAATGTTTATGTACATTGCATTAACTTCACATCATAAGTAATTTGAAGAACTGTTGCTATTCCAACTCGGAAACACAAAACACTCAGGTCCAACTTCCTTTTACGCTACTTTTTCCATTGTACTGAAATTGTTTAAATTTATGCAATGGTTGTATCAACGTTGGACTTGACAAACACATGAACTTGATTCACCAAATAAAATTGAATTCATACCAGTGCCGTACCAGGTAGCATCAAGACAATACTTTTTCCATTTGTAATTTTTGTATGTATTGCTCCATCCGGACCATATATCTCGATTGTTATATTGATGTCGGTCGAGGTACTCAGCAGTACGCTAACTACAGTATCCTTCCCGACACTACTGTCGATGTCGAAGGTAAAAGTGACTTCAGTTGAAGGCGATGTGTCTAACTTCTCCGATAAAAGCTAAATATGTAATCAATGATATAGGTGAGAAATGTGGAGAACAGTGTGCAACAGGTGACTTATGTATTAGATGCACTTTATAGAAAAACAATATAGTTTTCTTTGTCTTATATCAGGCATTTGAGTTCCGCCTTTACAAACCCTCCACAGCAGTAGTAGCGTTTCCTATCATTGTATAGTAAACACTGATATAGTTGCAAAAAAAAACATTTCTAAAATTATAAGATTAAAATGATCGAAAATGAAAATTTCTAAATGTGTAAGTTTTTGTTTTTGCTTATGCATGAAACCGTTCACTTTTCTCGAGTGAAATACGAAGCCATTGGCTCCAAATGCTATTCAAATATTTAATTGTTTATATGCCGTCACATGATATAGTCTATCGACAACTGATGTCATGTATAAACTGATTTTTAAAATAAATGAAAATCAAATCATATTAAATCCCTGTGTGATTGAGTTTTCAATGTCTGTTATTTATACAAGCAAGTCAAACCACATGTGAAAGTGAAAATACTCTTTTCATTTTATTTGTACATTGTACACGTAGATTTGAATTTATAATTTTGTCAAAGATCTGTGTTACACAAACCGTGGTTGATTCACTGGCGTATGAAGTCAATCCACATTGCAAAATTTCCATAAAAGCAGATGTGAAAGTTATATCTCCTTCTAGTTAGGGTACATGAATGCCTCCAGTAGCGGTTGCCATTGATATAAGTCTTTCATCAGCAGCCTGTGACACTGATAATGTGTGTATTATAACTTGATCATTTATTGCCAACTGGACAGAGGATTCAAGGTTCCCTCTATTGTTTTCTCCATCTGAAATTACTACGATTGCTGATCCAGCTGGATTACCAAGTAAGTCGGTCAACATCTGTAATTCAAACAAGTTGCATATAAAAATGTGGAAAATTCTAAAATTTCGTTCAAATGAATTGTAAAAGTTTAGCCTAAACCTTTAAATTACATTTCAACAGAAATATAAAATATGACAAGTATAATGGAATGATCTATTCATAAATATGGTAGTAACTTTGTTTCATATTATTATATATGTTTTGAAGCATACTAAATATTAAGTGTACCCCCTTAAGTCCGTCATTACGATATTGTGTGCCATACGAGATTTTAGAAAGGCTATTCTTAAGGTCATGGCATCGCTTATATTTGAACTTACAATGTTACTCAATGGGAATGAATTGAATGTACAATGTTTGTCTTTTCACTAGGCTTTAACCTTAGGGATATTCACAAGCTGGTTACAATGTCACACTTACTTGTAATGCTTCTTCTATTCCACAACCAATGCATGTTGAACCATCGGTGTAAGTTGGCAGTGCAGCGACCAGATCGTTCCTGGTACTTTGTGACGTAATTTGTGTCATATCTTTTTTCTTGTGGCAGATGAGCTGAACCAAACAATACCCAACCAGCTTTCATCGGTAATCAAAGTCTCAATTATGTATTTGCTGCTTTGATATAGGGTATTAATTCTTGTGCCCTGAAATATATTAATGATAGAAACGGAATCTTATAACAGTCGGTTGATCTGCGGGGTCGTATCTTTATTGCTGGCTGTATAGTTCCGGATCACACGAGAGGCGAAGCCTCGAGTATGATCCTGCACTATGCAGCCAACGAGAAAGATACACCCACAGATCAAACGACTGTTATAGTAATTCCTTTATTATATACCTTCACCGGATGTCATGTAAAATTTTATATATTAAACGTTAA
>JAFMSR010002235.1:0-24942 GCA_022818135.1 Saxidomus purpurata
CAAAGTCTACATAATACAATGTTTGCCAGTATTTTGAGATCTCAGATAGGATTTTTTGATACCAATCCAGTTGGTAAGTTTTCTTCGATTACTTTAAATTTTAAAAAAGGAATTCCATGATGCAAAATAAGAATAATTATTATAATCACTCAACAGTGTTAAACACAGCCTTTGCAACCAGACCTCACAGGAGAACTCATCTTCCATCTAAGTAAAAGTCTGTTATATTCATGAGTTGATTATTTCACTATTTTTTCAAGATTTTTTGTAATATGGGAGGGGGGCACTACTTTATATACCAGTATATAATCATTGTTTGTTTGCTATATTGCCGAGTTTGATAAATTTGCGAAGTGCATTCAGAAACTTTGTTTGAAAATAATGTAGTACCGTAATGTTTTTGTAATGCGACCATTCTGACCTGCATAAAGGGGTATTGTTATCTAAATGGTCTTTTATCAACGCCTTTTTACTATGAAATGGGCCGTTTGGATCCAAAGTATTTGGTCTTTATATTGAGGGCGGTCTTAATATCGGCACTTAAATACTTGTATGCAACTATTTTCCCAGGTCGTGTGTTGAACAGATTCTCCAAGGATGTGGGGCACATGGATGATCTTCTACCTATAACCTTCTTTGACTTTGTTCAAGTAAGATAATTTTTTTCTCTTCTCTGGAACATTTGTGCATATTTTCTTGTTATTTTATTTGGACCAAATAATCATTTTAGCAGTGTTTCAGTGATTTTTAGGTTTACACAGTTGACCTATCCAATGTACCTTTGAAGGATCATCCTACATAATAAACTGAGTCAGATGGGGGGTGCCGGACTCGAACCATTGACCCTTGGTGTGAGGTTAAATGATTATAAATCAGCAGCTTTAACCACTTATGTTGATCATACATATCTCAGAGTAATTTCTGAAATATTCTAATAAGGTAATTATGGTCTGTCAGAGAAAATAATTAATTTTGTTTATTCAAGTGATTCTAGTTATCAGATAATCTGATTGTTTTTGCCATTTCAGTGTTCCTTACTGATTATTGGGATAGTGATTGTAGCTGGGGTGGTGAATCCCTATGTGTTTATAGTTGTTTTACCGTTGATAGTGCTGTTTGTGATAGTGAGGAGATATTTTATCAGAACTTCTAGACATATCAAGAGACTTGAGGGGACTAGTAAGTGATTACCCACTGAGTATTTGATTTTTAGCTCACCTGGCTTTGCCAGGGTGAGCTTTTAGGATGGATGATTGTTCGTCGTCTGTCAACATTTTGCTTTAAATGACATCTCCTCTGAAACTACTGGGCCTATGTTGATGAAGACAGGCAGAGATGTTTCTTGCATAGAGCTCTACAAAAATTGTTTAAAGAATTCCATTCCATGCAGAACTCTTGCTTTGCTATGGCAAAAAATAGGAAAAACTTTAAAAATTGTCTTCTCTGAAAGCACAGGGCCTAGAGCATAGATATTTAGCATGTAGCATTGCCTAGTAGACCTCTTCAAAGTTTGTTCAAATTATGTCCCTGGGGTCAATATTGTCCCTGCCCAGGGGGTCACTTAGTTTTACATAGGCTTATATAGAAAAACCTTTAAAAATCTTCTCCAAAACCACAAGGTTTAGAGCTTAGATATTTAGTGTGTAACAGTGGCTAGTGGACCTCTTCAAAATGTGTTCAAATCATGCCCAAGGGTCAAAATTTTCGTTTTCTAAAACTACAAGGCCCAGAGCTTAGATATTTGGTATATAATATTGTCTAGTGGTTTTCCACCTACTTTGTT
Source organism: Saxidomus purpurata (assembly GCA_022818135.1). Lineage (NCBI taxonomy): Eukaryota > Metazoa > Mollusca > Bivalvia > Venerida > Veneridae > Saxidomus > Saxidomus purpurata. The sequence goes on from JAFMSR010002235.1 coordinate 1,784, forward strand.
CAAATTATGCCTCTGGGGTCGAAATTGACCACACCTACCATGCAAGTGCACTTGCACCCTGCTGAGCTATAGAGGGCCATCATGGCCCTCTTGTTTGTTTTTTTATGGGTAATTGATTTGATAAATATTTATTTACAGACTTCATTTATTAAGTGAGTGAATTATTAATTTCAAATTGTTGATTTATTGACTAAATGAATTAATGAATGATTGGCTACCTGGTTAAAGTTTTTTATATAATGATTATATTAAAATTTAGATAAGGGATGATTCCAGACCCTTTCCAAGCCTACAACAGGGAAAATAAACGGGGTTACCCTATAGGGGCCCCAAACCTGAAGGGAAAAAAAAATTAGATTACTTTGCTAACATAATTTAAGGCTACTTGTACATCAGAGAGTGTTTTCTTTACAGCACGTAGTCCAGTGTTTTCCCACCTAAGTGCCACACTTCAAGGCCTTCATACCATCAGAGCATTCGGTGTACAGGGAAAGTTTATGGAGGAGTTTGACTGTCATCAGGATCTGCACACTGAAGCCTGGTACTTGTTCCTGTCATCATCCCGCTGGCTGGCGGTACGCTTGGACTGGATGTGTGCCATATTCGTTGCAGCTGTTTCATTCTGTTGCGTCCTGGCTGCAGAAAGTAAGTCTTATAACACCAATGGTACTACTACTCGTACACTCCTTATTTTCAGAAATGGGTCAGTCCATCACTCAAGGCCTTGACTGTTCTATTATTATTCAACTTTACAATATTACACTCTGTATTAGATCAATTGCACACATGATATGAAACAGGTAGAGCTAATACAAAGCATAACTGAGCCAATATGAGAAAAGCAGGGCCAATATGGAATTCAAGCATTCTGATTGGTTTAAAAGAGAGGGCCAATACGGGGAAGTCACTTCGGTTAGATTTTTAAACGACGCCATTTTGTTTTTAGACTCATGCTGATATCGAAATATGACTGTAAAATTTTTATTTTTGAAATAAACATAGGGTTATGGGTATTCATTTTCTTAGTTAGATCATTTTCTATCCATCCATAACAGTTTTGAAGTAAAATTCGAGAAAAAATTGATTTTCATTTTTTCATCCCCATCCTGTATATTTATTTCTTCTTACTTGTGTGACAATGCGATTCAAACGGTTAGAAAATAAATCTACCAAGTCCATTGAGTTGTGGATAAGGAAATCTCACCCTCGGGTTGAGATACGTCCCAAAAAACTCGGCAGAGCCTCATTTTTGTGACGTATCTCAACCCTTGGGTGGGATTTCCTTATCCACAACTCATGAACATGTTAGATTCTCTTTATTTTCTTGTTTATTTAGCCAATATTGTAAAGTTGAATAATAAAATTATCATTAAGTGATTTCATATTGGCCTTGTTATTTGTCCTCGGGCAGTCGTATTGGCCCTCGGCCTTCGGCCAGTACGACCACCCTCAGACAAATAAGGCCAATATGAAATCACTTGATTAATAACATTATATTATTGTTAATAGAGCTACTGAATTAGAATCACAAGTAGCATTGCTTTGCAAAGATAGCTTGCTGTAACTCTAAATCTCCTAATTTGTAGAAATGAATCTGTCTGCCAGACTCTCAGTTTGAAATGTGCCATAATTAATGTTTACAGGGTTGCTGTACATGCAGGATTGCTCTGTCATGTTTCACTTCTTCTAAGTCTGCTCTGTTCTCAGGAACATTAATATATGTAACACATGGGCAATTGCAGTTAAACCAGTGTTAAAGACCACCCCCAAATAAAAACACATCTCCGAATAAAGACCAATTTGGAGGAAATCTTACATTGTCTATTGCGGAAACACCTATGAACATTGACTGCTTTACCTTCTTCTGGTCAGTGGTCTGTGTTCACAGGTTTGACTGTATTATGAAACTTTGAATGCATGGAATACAGAAATCAATTTACAGTCAAACATCCATACAGTAAAACATGTGAACAGAAACCACTAACTGGTAAACACTATAGTGGTCTTTCTTCACAGGTGGTCCTTATTTTCAGACATTTCCATAATAAATTTGGTGGTGTTTTGTCCCTGCTGGTCTTAATTTGCAGGATTTTCTTTATTTAGAGTTTGACTGTATCAACAAAATATTTTCAGGTCAGAATGCAGATTTTAAGGTTTTTGTATGAGAAGAAGTTACTCCGTTGACAATTTAGAATTTGTTTCTTCTCCCATATAGGTTTAAATGCAGGACTTGTGGGATTGTCTATGACCTATGCTATGACGTTGATGGGAATGTTCCAGTGGGGTGTAAGACAAAGCGCAGAGGTAGAAAATCAGGTGAGTTGTATAATATGTGCACTGCCTTTGTCATGACTCCCTTTAAAAAGTCGACTATGACCCAAAGGTTTACCATCAAGCCAAAGCCATGGTCTTAACACATGTGTGGGATAAAAAAAAGGTGAGAGATCCACTAAAACAATTGCTCTTACATTTTCGAAGTTAGTCTTAAAAATCTCCTTTGATTTTGGAAGGCGCTTCCAGTCAAATTCCATACTGGTATTGTACAAGTGCATTTGTATTTATCATTCACAACAGATTGTACATTGCTTGGATAATTAACTAGTGAAGTGCCATTTTAAAAACAACATAATTTTTTTAAGCTAATCATTGTGTAAAATACACAGAATAACTAATCACTACTATTTGTTTCACATAGATTTACTAATAGAGAATTCTCCTTTGGTGAATATAAAACTTGCAAAAATATATCTGTCTGCTCACAGATTGCGCAAGTTTCTTCTCGCAAAAATGACCCAATTTCGGTAATTTAATATTTCTTGTCATCTCTGTTGACAGATGATCTCAGTAGAAAGGGTTTTAGACTATGCCAAACTCCCGTCGGAGGCCCCTCTTGAGGCTGATGAAGATAATCGCCCACCAGAAGATTGGCCTAAGGATGGTAAAATATCAGCTAATGAAGCCTGCCTCAGGTATTCCAAGGGTGGACCCCTTGTGCTGAAGGACCTTACGTTTACAATCAATGCCAGAGAAAAGGTAATCTCATATGCAAAAATATAACCAGGCCTTTGTTAGTGGCTACCACAATAAAGCAAGCACCTGCCTTAAACTGCTAATTCTTGTGATGGACGGTTGCTACAGTTGTCTATATTTATTTAGGGCCAAACTTTTCCCTTTCATAGAAACTGTTCAAACTTGGCATATTGACTGAGAATCAAGTTTGAAGCAAAAATCTGAAATAAAAATCATAGGTCATTGACCTTAATCTTGAATTATCTGCCCATGAAAATCCGAAGCTATAACAAATTGCTGTGTTCAAGGGCAGATAATTCAAAATCATATGATTTTTTTTCTCAGATTTGTTACAAACTTGATCCTGGGTCAACATGCCAACTACAAAAATACAAAAATTTATATACATGACTCTTTTTTTATGTTTCATTCTTAAGTATGTTAATTCCTGAAAGTTTAAAGAATTTTTTTTTTCGCAAGCAGCTTTAAAGGAAAACTTGCAGGTAAACAACATATTTTCAATAAGTAGCAGTAGTCTTGTTTCCCATTTCAGGTGGGGATAGTGGGAAGGACAGGTGCTGGCAAAAGTTCACTAATAACTATGTTGTTCCGCTTAGCTGAACCCAATGGAAGAATCACCATTGACAACATCGACATCCAGAAAATTGGTCTTCACGATCTAAGGAAACATATCTCCATCATACCCCAGGTAGATACTGGAAAAATTTACTGTAAACCAAATGATTTTCGCATGTAATCTATTTTCGCTATATTCGCGGAGGCCAGTTTTCCGTTAACTTGGAAATGCACGAATAGTTTATCCTAACTATTAATATATTTTTACATTGTTTCCTAAAAATGGGAATTTAAATATTCGTTATCCAGTCTGACATTGGCAAAATGTGAACATTAATAGGTGCAAAAATTAATTTGTTCACAGTAATGTTAGTGAGGCATTAATTTTTGTGAGCTTCATGGACAGATTTCATTGTGCAATTTAGGTCCCTGTGATATTCATTTTTACAAGATTTTTAGAAATACTTTTGTGTCAACAAAAAAACTGCCTTTTTTTCCTGAAACCAATACTATTTTGTGTCCATGGAAAATGCATTCCTAATAAATCTCAATGTTGAAGCACTATACGGGTTGAATTACCATCATTATACCACTTGCTTTTCATATAACTGTTAACTGCTATCCCACAAATTTCAGGACCCAGTGTTATTTACTGGCAAGCTGAGAAGGAACCTAGACCCCTTCAGTAACCATAGTGATGACGTGTTGTGGAACGCTCTGGCTGAGGTAGCTATATGTACATGTATATATTTACAGGCATTGTACTGTTATACAGTTGACTTGTGGGGCATTGAATATGATGTGATATTCAACAGGAGAGGGCAATATTTACTCTAACAATTTTGATATATTCTGGTGAATATCGCATCATATTCAATGTTGCATATGGGTCCATAAATGTAATGCTATTTCATGCACAAAAAGCAAGTTTTGGATATTTCATTAATACAATGTTTGCATGGGACTACTGTCACAGTACTGTATTTCTACTATTAAATTAGTGACATCGCCAGCGTTTTGATTCTAGCACCATTAATGTTCTATTCAATGCTGTACATTAAGACACTCTGGTAATAGTCAAACGATGCATGTTCTAAATATACATGAAGAAATAATATTTACTGGGGAAAAACCCCTAAATCTTGAAATATGTATTAAATTTTGCTTTGCTGATTGTGCTCTGGACCAATGACATGATGTTTATTTATAGATCATATAATAATCCACTTTATAAAATATGCAGTTTCTCTTTTAAATGAATATATTACTTAGCTACCAACTAGTTAAAGAATGGTTACTTTGTGCAAAACTGCCTGATGCCTGGTATTGAAGGATAGGGTCTAGGAGGTAAATATAATCAGAAAGAAAGTGTCTCTTTAATCAGAAATGGCTGGCCCATATGTGCCAAGTTCACCCGAAACATTTTCAGGAGATTTGGCTTAAAGAATCGGGGGATTGTATGAAAAATTCAAAGGTTAGATAAATCAGAAATTTTAGAATTTTTGACTGAAATTTGGTACTTTTGTTTGATTTCCTTAACGTTGGTATAAAGAAAAGCAGGTCAGCAGGAGTCTGCTGGAAAACTAGGAGGCTTGGCAGGTATGCTGGCTCTTTGATTTGGAACACACTTTGATAAACAAACACTTAACGGTCACAAGTATTTCTGCCTTCTTGTACAGGTTCAGCTTAAGCAAGCGATAGAAGATTTACCTCACGGGCTAGACTCTGAGGTGTCTGAGGGAGGTATTAACTTCAGCGTTGGGCAGCGTCAGCTCATCTGCCTTGCAAGAGCCATCTTGCGGAACAACAGAATTCTGATGATTGATGAGGCTACTGCTAATGTTGATCCAAGGTACTGCAAATTGAGTAATATTTGCTATTTTTGCAAATTTCCATCGTTAAGTTAAAAATCTAGCGAAAAATTCATTTCACATAGATTAACTACTGTTTTATACACAGGGGCATGAGATGAAAATTTAATGGGTGAACTGATAACTGTGCAGATTATGACTACATAGCATGAATGTACAGGCTTAGCATGGTTTGTACTGGCCATAAAGGAAGATTCACTTACTACCCGCGAGAGAGATTTTTGGCAGTTGTATAACAGTAGGTTATTTGTGTTCTTTCTTCTGTTTAGAACTGATGCCCTGATTCAGCAGACAATCCGTGAGAAGTTCAACAGCTGTACTGTTTTAACTATAGCCCATAGGTTACACACAATCATGGATTCTGACAGACTTCTGGTAAGTAATTTTGTTTAGGTTTAACAAGTCTGCTGCTGCAATTCTGAAGAAAAATTTGAAACAAATTTGGAATATTTATTTCTCAGCCAGTAGTATCGCAGATCAGTTGCTGTCGAGTCAAGCTTACTGTAGATCACTTTAAATTTGCGAGACAAAAAGTTCGTGATTTCCTTTATCTCAAGGTCAGCTATCCTTAGACCATGAATGAGTAAACAAGCAATCCCTTATGTTTCCAGAAATCATTCATTTCCAGAACGAATTTTAAAGTAGTGAAATGAAGAATTAACGAACGATTGCTGTCACAAAAAAAAGCAAAAATAAAGTTCTCACGAATATTTCATGATTAACAGTAATATGGTGATGTGGTACACAGTTGACACAAAAAATTGTCTAGTAGTGGCTAGTCTCATTCATTTTAAAATACTGTAACTGAATTAATAACAGCTTTTATCATTTCTAATTAATAACCATGAAAATTGATTAAATACTTGCTAAAACATCATATTTTCCAATCTTTTGTGTAAAATGAACTTCCTATTATTACCAGATACTGGACGAAGGAAGGATCATAGAGTTTAATGCTCCGTACCTGCTTCTACAGAAGTCTGACGGAATGTTACGGAAGCTGGTTGAGCAGACGGGCAAAGCAGAAACCATGAAATTACTGGACATTGCCAAAACTGCATATGAAAAATCCCACAAGAACAGTGATGGTGCAGTAACTGAAAGTCTAGATGAAGAATTAAGATCATCCCCATTGCCTGATGTTTCTGGTGCTACTGAAACTGAAATGGATAAAAATGTTAACTCAGATACAGGGTCAGATAAAGAGCAGAGTGGTAGTCATATATCAGAGGAGGGTAATGTGGACAAATCTGAAGATACCAGAGAGGAAAGTAAAATTGATGATAGTAAACAGCAAATAGATAATAATTCCAGTGATAGCGAAAATTCTGAAGCTGGAGGTCATGAGTATACACTGACAGATATTGAAGATGCAAGTCATGAAATGAGCAATGAAGACGAAGAAATGAACGATGATGTAAAATTACTTAAAAAGGAAAGTAAAGAAGAAAATGATGAACCTGTGGAAACAGATACAGGATTAGAATCAAAAGATGATGATGAGAATGATGAAACATCGAAACTTATCGCTGGACAGGATGAAAGTGATGAAAAATGATAGTGTGAATTTCTAGTGCAGAATATTTGTATGTTTTGGACATAAGTTTAGGTATGAATATTGCGATTGTTCTATTACTGGAATTGTTGTGAAAACAGAAAGGGTACAAAATATTGCCAACAATAATCATGCCATATACTATACATACTGTATACATCCTGTCCCAGGGGACGTTACATTTTTTACCCAGTGGGCATTAATAAGAGACCATAATTGAAAAAAAAATATAAAAAATTTGCCATAATTTCAGACACATGAGACGTTTGTTCCAGACGGTATATATATTTTTTCTATAGGTACATGTTTTATAATCATAGTTTTTGTGTCTATATTCTTACCCTCAGGGGCAGGACATATTGACAGGATCTCCTGCAGTAGGCTGGTGATCAAACAAAAGTGAATGCAGTTCACTTATTATGTCTTACCTTTTCACTAATAAGAATATTTACGGGCATAATACTCGGAGCTGGTGACCAGCTTGATTGCCTTAGGAACTGCAGAAATATTGCACGTGAATGTGTGGAAAATTTCCCCAAATTATCACTGTCTACTCTTTGACCTAATTAGATTTAATCCAATCTTTATCAAACCTAGTCTCTTGAAATATAGGGCAAGTTTTATAACTACCAAGATCATCTAAGACACAACAGAGTAAGGACATTTAGGTACATTTTTATCGTGCCAAAGTAACACTGTCCAGTTTCAACCTGGTGACCCTTTATCGCGCCTCACAGTATTTATTTGCCTTTTATTTGTTACAATCAGTCTCACTATGGAAGTCAGCATGAGGTTCTAAGTTTGCTACTGTCAAGATTTGCACTTGGTTCAACTAGCAGTTTGTTGTCCACAATTCCACATGCTTCTCTTTTCAAAAAAAATAATATTCACTTTGAGGTTATTAATAAGGGTATTTTTTCAAGAAATTCAAAAATGCAATTCTCTGCACAAAATTTTAGTCATTTAAGTCATGCTTCAAAACTAGTATAATATAAAAATGAGTGGTTGAATTAAGAAATAAGCACTCAAGTCTTTACCAGTTTTCACTTTCATTTATTTTTTTGTCCAAGACATATTTTTTAGAATTTTGGGGAATTATCACTGAAACTTGGATGCGATAACAAATTGCACTCATCACTAAACATAGTTCCTGTCGTAGTACCATGGGATACTATAGACGGCATCGTTCGGTCATTTGCAATGGCCTTCTTGTTATTTTTGCTTGCAAGAGCAGTATTATTTTACAATCATTTCTTTTATGGTGGGTAAATACAATTTCCTTTTACTTTGTTTTCCTTAGTTGATTGCAAGAGTGGTTAGAAATTAATTAATCTTTTAATTACTTACATTATGTCTATAGACAGAATATATCAATCATTGTTTGATTTGAACTGTTTATTACAGTAATGAAATAGATTTGCTAGTGCCACCAAACACATTAACCTTTGTAAGATAGTTTTAAATTTTGCTTTAAATTCTTAGAATTATACCTTGGAGTTAATACTTTTTGATCATGTACGCTGTATACTTTTTTTAAACGTCAAGCTTTAAAAGATTTATTTCATAAAATATTTTGCTGTTTCTAACATGAGTCTTTAATATATTTACAGTTACTCTCTTCAAGATTTTTACTTTTTTTTGTTATAGTACATGTATATAGTCTGTGTTTATTGACAGTTTTAGAAAGTTAACGCTTTAGGTATTATCAAGTTTCTAGAAAGAAAAGACCATTTAAAGACAAGGTGACCCGGATCTCTTGCTGTTCTCTATTGGAATCCTGAAACTTGTTTTTCATTTTTATAAAAGCCCATCTTTCCATATCACAATTTTGTTTTTAACTGGATATCATAAATGATATTTTTCATGAAGAGATGAAGCAAAAGTTTATCCCATTGGTGATGGTGTTGATGAAATTTATTTAGTGCGAAAAATAAAACTCACGAAAAAACGACTTTTACTGTATTTACGATTGCAGTTGTGTGTACAAAATAAAGTATTTTTGCTAGTACATAATATTTGCAGATTATTATATACATGTATTTCCATAAAAATCTTTGATGACTTTTGTGGGGCCTATTTCCCTCTTTTACTAAGATGGTTTGTCTGATTTTGTTTTTATTTATTTAAGATTTGTGTTTCTTTTAAAATTATTAAGATTTCTTTATGCTGACGAGAAGGAATAGGGCGACACCTATTATTTAAGTCTGCTAACTTAGTGAAAAAGATCACCTTCAAAGTGTCCATCATTAAGTCTTGTAGGCTGTGCTTTTGTCAGTTTTCAGACTGTGTAGAAATCTATTTTCCACATTTTTAGTGTGTAAATTGGTTTCTTGTATTTTCATTGCGCTTTCATAATTTACAATGTGTATATTTATTGTCAGAGCACCTGTTTTTGGAACTCATCTTGGTTAGAAAATTGACAAAATGATTGATTTTAGAAAGTAAAGGGCATTGGACAGCTGTACTTTCGTTAATGTTAAAGATATTTTTCAAACTATGTAACTTTTGCTCCTTACTAGTCTTTTATATAACAGTATAGTATTTTTAATTTTATTTAATAATTCACACCTTTTCTTTCATACCCTGTGACATGAATTTTTATAAAACGACTATATACTATGTCTCAAATGTAGTTTTGATGATACCATTCACAAATGTATGACATTATCCCCTAGGAGATTAGCCCTTTTAATATTTTGCAAAGTTTGACATTATAGCCCCTTCACTCTTCAAAGTTTATAATTTGATTGATTTAATATCATAAAGTTGAAATTGAAAGTTTTTTGGTTAGATTTATTAATATTTTTAGTGATAACTATTATGCAGATGCATTTAGAAAGACAATTTGAGAGTGTTTGGAGGTCTGTATTGAGTGTTTGAGCAGAAGTAATTTGATCATCCCGTTGGCTAGTCAAATTTAATCCAAAGAAAATGGAATCTCTAATCTTCTCTCGCAAAACTCGACCCCTTCTCACCCTGTACTATCCATGAGTAATGAACAAATCTCTGAAGTAACCACTCATAAACACCTTGGCATCATCTTTCAGTCTGTTCTTCGTTGGAAATCACAAATTGACTACATCTTACAAAAAGCATACAAACGCATTAATATCATGAGAAAATTAAAATTCATTCTTGATAGGAACTCCTTAGAAACAATATACCTGTCCTTTATAAGGCCTATTCTTGAGTATGGAGACATAATCTTTGACAACTGTACGCAGGCGGAGTGCGAGTCACTTGAGAAAGTCCAACATGAAGCTGCTAGGATTGTTTCCGGTGCGACAAAACTTGTTTCAATTAATAAGCTCATGACAGAAGTAGGTTGGGAGAGTCTTGAAAGCCGTCGAAAAAAGCACAAACTCCTACTATTCTTCAAACTTTAAAATGGAACCGCTCCTGTTTACCTCCTCGATCTTTGTCCACCCACTGCCTCTACGAAGCCTATAACCTCCGAAACTCTAATGACTTTCATATCCCAAGAGCAAGGACATCTCTCTATCGTGATTCTACTGTTCCATCTGCTACAAGGCTGTTCAACCAGCTCCCAGCTAACACACGAAACTCCCCAACGCTAAACTCCTTCAAGAGACAGATATTTTGCACAACAACCAAAGTGCCTAGTTATTGTAGTTCCCTTGCCGACGATCTTTTTAGTAAAAATATTATCGATTCACCTCTTTGCTCATGTGGCAAACGGGAGACAACTAAACATTATTTCCTGGAGTGCAGACGCTTTGAGGAAACTCGACAGACTTTACTTAACCAGATTTCACAAATTTGTCCGATCTCTGTTCAAGTGTTCCTATTTGGAAATCCCTTGTTGAGCAACAATCATAACAGCAATATATTTCTTGCTGTTCAGTCGTACATAGAAAAGTCAAAACGTTTTGACAGGCAAGGTACAAACGTGTAGTCTGACCCTTTACTTCAATCGCTTCAATCTCTTCTTTTCCCTTCTATTTTCCACCTTAACTTTAAAAAGATACGCTTCTTCTGTTATCTCTGTTCATTTTGTCATCATTTTCAAGATTTTTCAACTTATAAAATGTTTATGACATCGTTGTTTACTGCAGCCAATCAATCGAAATAATTCACTTCTGTCATAACTCAAGTACCGTGATTTCATATGTAGTGGAACGAAACAGTTTGCTTTCAGTTCTATCCACTCGCTATTTGTACTGCACAATGATTTGTTTTTACATGTTTTGTAAAAATTGGCGAATAAATATGTTTAAACTAAAGACAATTTGACGAAGGGGCTAATGCCCGCTTTTGCAAAATCATAAAGGAGCTAGTGTCTTCCAGTGCAAAATTGAGCTAAGGGGATTATGTCCTAGGAGATAATGTCTAGTTGCCAAATTTAAATCAAAATCTTCTCAAATAGTGATGTTTGTTTGCTTTAATTCATAGAACTTTTTGTGTGATTGAAATTATTTTCTTTTGTGTTTTGAAGTATCCTAAAATAGTTATGATTGGTTTTGTAAGGTCTTTTAAGTTTTAGATACTTTGGCACAAGAAAAGAATTTCGAAGAAACAAATTTGAGCCACAGACCTATATATATACATTTGGAATGAGTCTCGAAAGCAATTAATATAAGTTGTAAGAGCTTGTTTCGCAATCAAGATTAAATAAATTAGTATAGATTAGCAAGTGTTTGGTATACATCTAACATGAATCCTTGTTATGGCATTGAGGGTAATTGGACATAACTGACCATATCTTCTGACCTATGTTGGGCATAACATACCATATGCCATATTTTAAAGAATGAAAAAACTGGTTGTCGCATAATGCCATACTTGTTTTGTGTATTACTGACTCAGTTGTTTTGTGCACTACTGAAGTCAGTTTTAATGCATGCAGAAAATTATGATATTATAATTTCACCAAGTGGGCACCAAAAGTGATATTTTTACAATAGCTACTTTTGGTGTTCAAGAGTGAAATTAACATAATATTACATCATGGACTTATATACACATATATTTGTATTTAGGTCCGTGATTACATGTACAATGTACATCGGTACCAACAATTATTCTGTTTATTTTATGTTTAAAGCTCTGCTTATGTTGAGTTTGTGTAAATAAAATGTTGAAAATCATAGGAAACGTCATCAGAAAGCATATCACACATGACGTAGTTTTAACAACATCATGTAGTTTCTGGCATTCAGTACGCTTGGTATATTTTTTTGAATATCTGGGTAGAAGATTTTGATAATTTCACCAAGTGAACAGCGAGTTCATTTGGTAAACCGCAGAAAAAACAAAATATTTTTGCTACGAGTCTTGATTATATGTCGTAGATCAGTATGATGCTGTTAATGTTTGTTTTAAAGATAATGATGTAAAATAATGTGATTGATAAAGTATTGATTACTTAATTATACCCCCAAAACGAAGTTTAGGGGGGTATATAGGAGTCACCCGGGTGCGGGGGGGCGCGGTCGGTCGGGTCGGTCCGTTGCATTTTCCTTGTCCGAGCATAACTTGAAAACTACTTGTTGGAATTCAATACAACTTCATACAATGATCAAGCACATTGAGAGGAAGTGCAGTGCACAAGAACTATAACTCCATCTTGACTAATTACAGAGTTTTGCCCTTTGTTAGTTTTCCTTGTCCGGAGCATAACTTGAAAACTACTGGTTGGAATTCAATACAACTTCATACAATGGTCAAGCACATTGAGAGGAAGTGCAGTGCACAAGAACTATAACTCCATCTTGACTAATTACAGAGTTATTGCCCTTTGTTGCTTTTCCTTGTCCGGAGCATAACTTGAAAACTACTTGTTGGAATTCAATACAACTTCATACAATGATGAAGCACAATGAGAGGAAGTGCAGTGCACAAAAACTATAACTCCATCTTGACTAATTACAGAGTTATTGCCCTTTGTTACTTTTCCTTGTCCGGAGCATTACTTGAAAACTACTGGTTGGAATTCAATACAACTTCATACAATGGTCAAGCACATTGAGAGGAAGTGCAGTGCACAAGAACTATAACTCCATCTTGACTAATTACAGAGTTATTGCCCTTTGTTACTTTTTCCTTGTCCGGAGCATAACTTGAAAACTACTGGTTGGAATGCATACAACATTATACAATGATCAGCACAATGGAGGAAGTGCAGTGCACAAGAACCATAACTCTATCTTGACTCATTTCAGAGTTATTGCCCTTTGTTACTTTTTACTTGTCCGGAGCATTATTGAAAACTATTGGTTGGAATTCAATACAACTTCATACAATGGTCAAGCACAATGAAAGGAAGTGCAGTGTACAAGAACCATAACTCTATCTTGACAAATTACAGAGTTTTGCCAAGAACATATCTCTTTTTAGTTTGTTTGCAAGGTATTCTGTTACTACGAACTTTCTCAGTTTATAAAGCAGTCTTTTGGGGGTATTAATCACATTTAGTGATAGCTCTAGTTCAAGGTTATAATAAATTGTCTACAAGAATGAATGCTTAAGTTTGTTTTGTATGAAACATTCCTGAAAACACATTTGTGGAAACTGTAAATAACAGTTTCATATATAGATACTAAGAAATGTTATGGCTCTCTTAAAATCAATGTGTTGATTTGTGATTTTTATGGGCCCTTAGTTCCGGGTCCTATTGTGGGATACTGCGGTGGACAGGCAGCGTCTACAGTTGTCTGCAACTGTCATCTGGCTGAAACTTTGCAAAACTTGCTGTGAATGTTCGTCAGCATAATTTCTTAGCCAAGTTCTATAACCAGCTCAGATCGTTTCGATCATAGTCACTTCTGAGTTACTGCCTGTTAAATGCCAAAATTGGACAATTATATACAATGTAGTTGTCCAGTTAAACAATTCCTAACCAATCTTCACTAAACTTGATGTAGATTGATTGATTTTTTTTCACATATAAATCACATTTGATAAATTCCATGAGTATGTGTTCCTGGTGTGATGAATAATACCTGTTCCACCTATGATATCATGCATCTGAATCATTTTTATGTTTTTGTAAATTTTAGGCAAAATTTGTGTAGTAAGTGAACCAAGCCCTTTACTAAGATTTGTGGGGTTTTAAGCTTTTATAATAGCCCGCACATTAGAAATAAGTTTAACATCTTAAACCATTGTTAATATCGAGTTCTTACCAATTACATAAAAGTTTCAAAAATGTGTCGACAATTTTATGCATCAACTATTTTTCACAAAAACAGCGATATAAGTCTAGTCGGGTAGTTTAGTCTTTGGAGATTTTTCATAATCTTTAATTGTTGAATAAAGTAGAGAAAAAATTAAAGATATGAATTTCTCCCAAAACAATTTTGTGCCTATAAATAAATACCATATCTAAAATAATTGATAAGTTTAATGTGAAGAAAGCAACTGGAGCTGATAAAATATCAGTTAAGATGCTTAAGTATAGTAAATTGTCACTCATTGGACTGCTAATTTTATACATTACTCCATAATACTCTTACAGTTTTCCAGATAGATTAAAACAAGCATAAGTTACACCTCTGTTTATGAAGAACGACGCTTTACTTAAATCTAATTACAGACCTGTAAGTATTCTACCCATACCTTGTAAAATCTTTGAAAAAGTTGTAGCTCAACAGCTTTCAACTTACTTTGACAATATTTTTGACAAGTTTTAGGTCATGGTTACCAGACTGTAATACTAAGATTGTTGGAGGACTGGAGACAGGCCCTCGACGAAAATGAGTATGTAGCAGCAGTCCTGATGGATCTGACAAAGGCATTTGATTACCTCCCTTACGATATCCTTCTAGCCAAATTGTCATCATATGGCTTGTCTGAAGCAGCCTCCACCCTCTTGCAATCTTACTTAACTGGCCGCAAAACAGCAAATCAAAGGACTGAAAGTTCTGGAGGATCGATTGCCTCTGAACAACACAGTCTGCACACATACATGCGTAAATATCAGGACAACATAGACTGTACACATACATGTGTGAATATCAGGACAACCCTTGCACGAGTAAAGTTATAAACTGGAGACACAACTGTCCACAAATTTTGACCTTTCACCATTTGTGTAAACTTTACTTTTGAGATAAGACTACGATGTTCAACTACCCTATGAAGTATTAAGCTGTGAATCGTAACTGAGAATGGATTTTCACAAAACTGAACTGAAAATTTATGGTCATTTTAATGTCATTCAAAAGTTATGGGATATGCCCACAAGGTTGATTGTATTGTGCCAATTAATTCGGATTTAACGTCGCACCCAACAGCTAAGGTCATATTGCAACTTCCGGCTTTCATGGAGGAGGAAGACCCTGGGTGCCAACTCCCTGTACCAGAATTTGGGGGTCATTTAGAAATTCCGTAGCTCATACCCTTTATTGTAAAAAATAAAAGGCATGACTATATGTTAAAGAAGTTTTATTCAGTTTACTTCTGTAAAACTGCATGTGATACATCACAAAATGGTGGGTAATCAAAGGGTTGGCAAGACGACAGGTGTTTCTCTTTGGATGCTTTCCATTTTGTCACTGCATCTCAAAAGTCATATTTGTCCACAAAGCGAATTTTTCGTAAGTGCATTCAACCATAGACATTAAACTTGGATATTATTTGGCACACTTAAACCCCTTTAATAGTGACAGTCTGATCGAAATGACTACAAAATGATCATTAAAATCACCCAGAAAGACGTTTTTGTTTCCCCTATTAAGGTTCGTCGACCATCTCTTGTTGTGCGTCTACGATCTATGATGACGGTATCATAAGTCTTAGAATCAACACACACAATAACGCAATGGTACAAAATGCGGGTCGATCCGAAATCAGACGACAACGACGACAGAATAGGGTCAAAATTAGACATATCCCATACCGGAAGCGTATTTTATCAACAATTTATCTTGCATTTTGAAGCGTTTTGAGAGGTTTTGAAATGTTGTTTTCATAGAAGACGCTCTTTGCTATTTCTGTTGCGTCATTGACAAAATGAGTGCGTCAAAACCACAGAAAACGCTGAATTTAGTGTATCCGGTGTAGCGCATTCTCGTACATCCAGAGCATTCGTTACATAATTTCATGAAAGGTTGGCGAACCACTGATGCATGAGGATGGGTGTAGCGATACGTATTTCACGGGTCTTACATTTCTCATGTCACACCGGTCTGACGATAAAAAACGCGTAGGAAAATAGTTCTATACAGAACAGATACCTCATTGATTTAAGTTACAAATTATAAGAATAACAACAATATAATATTATGCTATTTTGAAAAGTTTTGATATTATTTAGATCTGTTACTATATAACTTTTAAAACAGAGGACAGCATAATTCGTAACAACGGAATATATGGAACTACTTGTTTGTATGTAAAGAGTTCGGCCGTAAGGAAGCTATACTCTGTTAACTTTGGATCCGATTGAATAAATCAATCGATCCAATAAAAATTGGAAATATAGTTAGCTCATGGGCTTGTATATCTAAAAGTGTGCCTCAAGGTTCAATTTTAGGCCCGTTACTGTTTAATGTATTTATAAATGATATCTTTTATTTCATACACAGGGGTACATTATGTTACTATGCTGACGACAACACCTTGTCATTTCATTTGCCAAACTTTGATGAATTAATACAAGTTTTGCAAAATGAAAGTAATGTACTTCTTGACTGGTTTAAATATAAATAACAAAATGCAAGCCAATCCAGACAAATTTCAGTCTATAGGAGTAGGCAAAAGATCATTCTTGAAACATCCAGTTTTTGAAATAGGGTCCAGTAACATACCCCGTGAAGACACAGTTAACTATTGGGTATAGATATGGATTACAAAATTTAATCAAATTATTCAAACTTGCGAGTTCATTGATCATAGGCAGTTGGGTTTCTTTTTTAGCTCACCTGAGCAAGAAGTGCTCATGGTAAGCTTTTAGGATCGTTGGATGTCCGTTGTCTGTACGCCAACATTTGCTTCAAACGACATCTCTCCTAAACTACTGGGTCAATTTCAGCCAAACTTCACATGAATGTTTCTTGGGTGGCCCTCTCTCAGAATGAGATTTCTTAAACATCATAAAGGAAAGTTGATCCATGTAAAACTCTGGTTGCCATAAACTTTAAAAATCTTTTTGTCAGAAACCACATGTCAGATTTCTAAACAATTTTACAGAAATGTTCCTTGGGTGACCCACTACGAATTTCTTTAAAACAGTTTTGATTTGTCAAAAAACATGGCCACCAGGGGAGAGGACTAATTTTCCCTATACCACAATTTAATTTCAAATTATTTCACAGAAACTCTCTACCAAATTCCTTCAAAATATTTGATTCATCAAACAAGAGGGCCATGATGGCCCTATATCGCTCACCTGACTACCATTGGCTATAATACAAGAGCTCATGATTCTAACATAATTCGTAGAGGTCCACTACACAATGCTAAGTAACATTCCAAATATCTATTCTCTGCCTGTCAGCCTTCTTGTATTTGTAAGTTTTCCCTATATAAGCCTATGTGAAATCAAGTCACCTCTCTCCCCCCCTCCCGGGAAGGGTCAATTTTGACCTTGGGGTCATGATTTGAACAATCTTGGTAGAAGTCCAATAGGCATTTTTACATGCCAAATATCTAATTTCAAGGCCTTGTGGCTTCAGAGAAGAAGATTTTTAAAGTTTTTCCTATATAAGCCTATGCAAAACCAAGTGACCCCCCATGCGAGGTCAATTTTGACCCGGGGGTCATAATTTGAACAATCTTGCTAGAGGTCCGCTAGCCAATGCTACATGCCAAATATCTAAGCTCTAGGCCTTGTGGTTTCAGTTTTCCTATATAAGCCTATGTAAAACTAACTGACCCCCCTACAGTCAATTTTGACCCGGGGTTCATAATTTGAACAATCTTGCTACAGGTCCACTAGCAAATGCTACATGCCAAATATCTAAGGTCTAGGCCTTGTGGTTTCAGAGAAGAACATTTCTTTAAGTTTTCCTTATATAAACCTATGTAAAACTAAGTGACCCCCCGTGCGAGGTCAATTTTGACCCCGGGGTCATAATTTGAACAATCTTGGTAGAGGTCCACTAGACAATGCTACATGCCAACTATCTAAGCTCTACGCTTTGTGGTTTCAGACAAGAAGATTTTTTAAGTTTTTCCTATTTGTTGCCATTGCAACCAGAGTTCTGCATGGAATGGAATTCTTTGAACAACTTTGATAGAGCTTCATGCAAGGAACATCCCTGCAAAGTTTCATCAACATTGGCCCAGTGGTTTCAGAGGAGATGTCGTTTGAAGGAAATGGTGGACGGACGGACGGGCCGACGGAATGTGATCCTAACAGCTCACTCTGGCACTTTGTGCCAGGTGAGCTAAAAACAGTATAGCAGTCAAGTAAAGTAACAACAAAAAGTTTTATTGCTGCATTTATTTGTGAATGTTGTAAGTATGCTCTATCACAGAATCAATTTGAGCTGTAAATAATAAGTTTTTTGGCTTTGTTGATAACAGCAATTATGTATATTATATATTATATAAATTTCTCAAGTACATGAGGTGCTCAACTTATTATGAACACAATAGAAATTATGACTATCAAAACTGTATGTAAATTTCGAAACCTTTACAATGTATAACTTGTAATAAGACTCTTGAATCATGGCCCACATGTTGTAGAATGATATATTCATCACCTTCAGTGATAGTTATAGCTTCACCAGTATTATTGACTTGCTTTTGTTCAAAAATAAGTAGGACACCTCTTTTAATCCAGACAGTACTTATGAGTACGTTCTGAGTACATGTGCATAAAGGTAATAAACAAGAGGCCCAGTATCGCTCTACTGGTCTGACTGGAATGTTCTGAGTAAGTTTTGTGAAAATCTTTCGCAATGTTATCGAGGAAAAACTAACAGAGTTCACTGTGACCTTGACCCACTGACCCAAAAAAACCAGTAGCAATCATCTACTCAGTAAGACCTATCATCCTATGACATTTTAAGACTGTGGATGATGTAAATCTCAAGATATTACGTGGGAAAGATTTTCAAAGTTCAGGTCACTGTGACCTTGACTTTTGACCCACTGACCATACAATCAATACGGATCATCAACATGTTACAAGGAACCTTCTGAGCAAGTTTGATAAAAGTTGAATGAAAACTGTCTGCCTGTGAACCTTTTCTTGATAACACTTTACAGGTTGCAATTTTCACTTGACTTTGATGAAACTTGCTGATAAGGATCCCTGCAACTTGTAGATGTTCCCTATTGTTTTTGGGCTCAGTGGGTCAAAGTCACAGTGACTTTCATCAAACTTGTTCAGAAGGTTCCCTGCAACATGTAGATGATCCCTATTGTTTTTGGGGTCACAATGACCTATGTTATATTTTCCTTGATAACGATCTATGGGTCACAGTATTGTTCAAATAGGAACATCAAGTTCTTATCAATTACATAATAGTATACAAGTTTCAAAAATGTGTCAACAATTCTATGCAAAGATATAAGCCTACTTTGGAGATTTTTCATAATCTTTGACAATGTAAAGGGGAAGTAACTGCTGAGAGTTTGTTAAACTCCAGGAAGCAGTTACTTCCACTTACTTACAATAGGTAGTACCTTCATGTGTGCATATAATGAACTAATATACTTTCAGCTTGCTGCAAATAATTTTCAGAACATATAATTTATTAAGTTGTATGGATATACAGTATATTGACATTAACCATATTAAATATAAATTATGGCATGATGGCAACAATTAACAATACAATAGCATAGAAACAAAAGGTGAAAACACATCTACACAATAGTACAGTACAGTCACACAAGAGTGTTAGTTATACCGATTTAACATATCTTGTCTTTTTTTAAAAGCTTTTAACAAGTATGTTGCAACTTTATACAGAAAACGTCTATTTTCTATTTCCAACAATTCAACACATTTAAACATATATACTTGTCCTCTGACTATAATATCTTGGTATATATTTTGTTCTTAGTTCCTTAAAAGCGTCACAATCCAGAATAAAATTAAACTCGTCTCAGTCCTGCATAGGTTTATCACTGTGACAATGTTCACACAGCCTGTTTTGCCGTTCAATATTCCTGTGACAACCAGATTCAATATTTAAACAATGTAAAGACACTCTAATTTTGCCGTTCAATATTCCTGTGACAACCAGATTCAATATTTAAACAATGTAAAGACACTCTAATTTTTGATAGTACATGTCTGTGTATATAGTTATCAATTGTTACCAAATAAGGCCATAGTTCAAAACAGTCTTTCAGTTCCTTGAAAATCATCAAACTAGACCTATCACTAAATGTGATTAATACCTCCGAAAGACTGCTTTATAAACTGAGGAAGTTTGTAATAACGGAATACCTTGCAAAAAAACTAAAATAGAGATATTGTTCTTTGCAATAACTCTGTAATTTGTCAAGATAGAGTTATGGTTCTTTTGCACTGCACTTCCTCTCAATGTGCTTGCCCATTGTATGAAGTTGTATTTAAGTCCAACTAGTAGTTGTTATGCTTCTGACAAGGAAAATGCAACAGACCGCCTGCCCGCCTGACTGACCAACCAACCACCGGGTGACTCCTTCATACACCCCTAAACTTCGTTTCGGGGGTATAACTATGGCTATTTTTAATGCCCCTTTGCCATTCGCTGATAAAATTGTCCATTAATCTTGTTTTCAGTAATGGTAAAAAACAATTATCATTTACAAAAGTGGGAAACAATCACACTTCCAAACAAGAGGGCCAAGATGGCCCTATATCGCTCACCTTGGTACAAGTCCACTTGCCTGGTGGAAGATCACTAGATAATGTTATATACCAAATAAGTTTTCCTATATACGCCTTTGTAAAAACAAATGATCCCCCCCGGGCAAGGTCAATTTTGACCCCAGGGGCATAATTTGAACAAACTTTGAAGAGGCTACTAGGCAATGCTACATGCCAAATATCTAAGCTCTAGGCCTTGTGGTTTCAGAGAAAAAGATTTTTAAAGTTTTCCCTATATAAGCCTTTGTAAAACTAAGTGACCACCGGTGCGGGGTCAATTTTGACCCGGGGCTCATAATTTGAACAATCTTGGTAGAGGTCCACTAGCCAATGCTACATGCCAAATATCTAAGCTCTAGGCCTTGTGGTTTCAAAGAAGAAGATTTTTAAAGTTTTTACTATATAAGTCTATGTAAAACTAAGTGACCCCCCGTGCGGGGTCAATTTTGATCCGAGGGTCATAATTTAAACAATCTTGGTAGAGGTCTACTAGCCAATGCTACATGCTAAATATCTAAGCTCAAGGCCTTGTGGTTTCAGAGAAGAAGATTTTTAAAGTTTTTCCTACATAAGCCTATGTAAAACTAAGTGACCCCCCGTGCGGGGTCAATTTTGATCCGGGGCTCATAATTTGAACAATCTTGGTAGAGGTCCACTAGCCAATGCTACATGCCAAATATCTAAGCCTAAGGCCTTGTGGTTTCAGAGAAGAAGATTTTTAAAGCTTTTCCTATATATTCCTATGCAAAAACTAAGTGCCCACCCGCGCGGGGTCAATTTTGACCCGGGGGTCATAATTTGAACAATCTTGGTAGAGGTCCACTAGACAATGCTACATGCCAAATATCTAAGCTCTAGGCCTTGTGGTTTCAGAGAAGATTTTTAAAGTTTTTCCTATTTGTTGCCATAGCAACCAGAGTTCTGCATGGAATGGAATTCTTTGAACAATTTTGGTAGAGCTTCATGCAAGGAACATTCCTGCATAGTTTTATCAACATTGGCCTAGAGGTTTCAGAGGAGATGTCATTTGAATCAAAATGTTGACGGACGACGGACAATCATCGATCAGAAAAGCTCACCCTGGCGTAGCTAGGTGAGCTAAAAACCCAACTGATTCAATAGTAACTTAACATTTGATACCCAATTATCCTTGCAGTTTTCACAGTTTGTTAACATAGTACTATATAAGTTCTCAATTATGCAATTATTACTATTCACTATCAGGGATCATCTACTCAGTAAGACCAATGATTCTATGTAGTTTGAAGACTGTAACAGTTGTTGATAATTACATGTAGATCTTAAAATACTAAGCAGAAATGATTTTCAAAGATCAGGTCACTGGGACCTTGACCTTTGACCAACAGACCCTAAAATCAATAAGGATCATCTACAAGTTCAATGCGACCATAAGAGCAGGTATCCTGATAATCAAATTTTGACCAGTAGAATGCTATCAAGGAATAGCTAACAGAGGTGACCATGACCTTTGCCCCCTGACCCCCAAAATAGTAGGGACTGTCTACTCAGTAAGACCAATCATCCTATGAAGTTTGAAGACTGTGGGTGATACAGATCTCAAAATACTGAGCAGAAATTTTTTTCACTGTGACCTTGACCTTAAACCCAGTCCTAGTTTTTGATCCGAGATGACCCGTATTCGAACTCGGCCTATGGTGGGGGTAAGAGTGAGGTTGGGTGCGCACCATAAACCGGTTTAAGCTCCCCAGTGGTGTTTTTGCCACTGACCGTTCCAAGGCGGTGCCCCACTGTGTTCCTTTAATTGTTCGTTTTGTCCTCGTGTGTTTGCTTTGTATGCTAGTGTGTGTTGGTAGTGTATATGTGTGTGTGTACATTATTGTGTGTGTGTGTGTCGTGTGCGTGTGTGTGTGTGTGTGTGTGTGTTGGTGGTGTGCACTTCTGGGTGCTGTGGGGTTCGTTTTGGGGAGGCTGCGTTTTTGGTACGTGGCATTCCCTGTTTGATATTATTTTTGTTTTTCTAGCTTACAAACGGACAGCAGACATCAAGCAAACACAATAGCTCACCTTGATCACCTTGTTCTCTGGTGAGCTAATAGAAAATATCACATTTGGCATTATATATCACAGATATATATATATATATATCATCATAAATCTTAAAAGGATTTAAAAAAGTAAATAACAAGTTGTGCCCAAAATATGAATCAAGCAATTACTGTAAAAGCTATTGATGCCGAATCTGTAAAAAAAAGCTGGAGTAAAAGATTGTTCGATTAATGAGTTGAAACTTGAAGGCACTTCAGTACATAAAAATGTTGTACTATTTCAAAATGCTATAGAAATGATTGTATTTCACTGGGATCGATACATTACATACATGACATAATCA
>JAFMSR010002236.1:0-24936 GCA_022818135.1 Saxidomus purpurata
GGTTGTAATTCACCGACTTGTATTATAGGAGTAACAGCACAGACATTATAAAATCAGAAAATTCAAGGATAATAACTAAACCAAAAATAACTGAAACAGAAACATCTTGACAATACACACAACTATGACTTGGACTGATGACCCATGTAAAGTTTGGTTGAAATCCTCCCAGCAGTGTAAGAGGGGTTGAACAGACAAATTAATTTTGTAACATCCATCCATCCAGATAGGAAAACGACAACACGTCTCCTCCCACTGTGTGTGTCTGGGGTGGGGGGTTAGGGGGGGGGGAGACATAATTATTAATTTATGTAAGTTGTTCTTTTTAAGTACGAGAGTAAACGCCTCAGTTTGTGATTTTACAATACAGTTGATGCAAATTCAAAGCCATTTCTTGATAAAAATTGCATGCAAATTACTCTCACCAATTAGCCAAATATATCTAAATGTTATAAAAATTTAATGTTACTGTGTTAATAAATGGAATACCAAACATAACAACCAAATCGAAAAAATCGAAAAGCAATTTACCGATTCATAAATTTTGAATGCAAATTTGTTATACATCACCATTGTTATTTCAAAGGAGTACAGCGAACAAACCTAACTACATACAAGACAACCCAAGCTTTTTATACAAACTGGCCTACATCTCACCTTACACAGCATGGAGCTCTACCTAGTTAAACAAAATGACCACTTATGTATAAATAAAACACTTATCAAACATAATCTTTTATCACAATAATTGGAGGTTATGCAACACTGGCTCTCTAAACTTAATTCATATTACAGGTTCTGCTTTTGTGCGCCACGGAAACTGACTTTTATCGCTGAAAGTTATAAAATATTATGCATATGCAAGACATTGTCTCACAAATACATCATGACCAGATATTCTGCATTTCCTCCACACATATAACTGTCAAGCAGCATTTATACGCAACAATATAACATCATCTTATCTTCTTGCAAACATGCTTCCTACAAAAGGTCATGCAACTATAGGATTGACAAACAAGACGACCGTGGTGGCCATATATCATTCACCCGAGTACACTGCCATATTGGCTAAATAAGACTACAGATTAATTTTTCCATACCCATATACGAACTTAATCTAGATTTCATAATTGTGTAAACATCATTTTTTTCTACTATTCGACGTAGTGACCTAGTTTTTCACCTAAGATGATCAATATCAAAAATTCTCCTAAAAATCATTAAAAAAATCATTCTGACAAATCTTCACGAAGCTCAAATGGAAATTAATTGCATCTACATTGTTTTTTCTAATATTAGACCTAGTGACCTAGTTTTTAACCGATACGATCCGTAATGAATTTACTTTTTGACCCAAAATGACCCATATTTAAAATTGATTGCGTTATTATAACCACAGTCATTCTGACAAATTTTCTGAAAAGTTGGAACAAAACTGTGGCCTCTGTGGAGTTTAAATGCTCAAATTGTTGACGAAGGAAGGCTGCGACGCCAGTGACCTACTTTTTTACCCGAGATAACTTCTAGTCATACTTGTAGAAATCATTAAGATGATCATTCTGACCAACTTTCAGCAAGATTCAATGGAAGATACAGCCTTATTTGCATAAACTTGGTTTTTCTCAAATTTGACTTAGTGACCTAGTTTTTGACCAGAAATGAACAATACATGTACATATATTTGTATTCATCTGAGAAACTAATAAGACAAGCATCCTGACCAAGTTTCTCGAAGATCCAATGGAAAAAACGTGTATTACATAAGCATGTTTTTTTCTCATATATGACCTAGTGACTTAGTTTTTGACCAGAGATGACCCATATTCGAACTTATTCGAAAAAGCATTTACACAATCATACTGACTAAGTTTCTCGTAAATCCAATACAAAATGAAGTCTGAATTGCGAAATTTTATTAAGACAATCATTCTGACCATGTGTCCTAAACAAAAAGTACCAAGATGGACCTATATCGCTTATCTGATCTACTAATATCATGAACACAAATATTCTGTGTACTTGGTCAAAATTACATCGTTGTATCTTAAAAACAGAAAGTAGGCCAGTAAGTCAATGTCAGTCAATGTTGAAATTTAAATCTGCAAGCAAAACTACTCATATTGTTCAAATTTGACCCAGTGACCATTACTGATGATTAGTATCAAGGAAGGTCTCCTCCTGCTTAAGATTACCATGTCTATGAAGTCTGGAGATCATATGCCAAATGTTTCTCGAGCTACTGAACATAATAGATTTAACTTTGTAACCCTCAATGTGTCAATTCTGAACCAAGGGGCATGATTTGGAAATAATTAGTAGATGTTGTTTGTTAAGATTGTTTAAAAGCCTGGCCGACTGTGGGATTTTTGCCAAGACCCCTGTATGACTCCTATGCGTGCTGGAAACTAACTAACTAAATTGAGTTTTGTTTTATCTGTCTGCAATACCCAAAAGATGTCCACGAGACAATGTTACATACCAAATATCTAAGCTCTATTCCTTGTAATTTTGGAGAACAAGACTATTAGTGACCCCAGGCAGGGTTAGTTTTTACCCTAGGGGCATGATTTGAACAAACTTGGTAGAGTTGCACTACACAATGCTACACACTGAGACAATGTTACGTACCAAATATCTAAGCTCTATTCCTTGTAATTTTGGAGAACAAGACTATTAGTGACCCCAGGCAGGGTTAGTTTTTACCCTAGGGACATGATTTGAACAAACTTGGTAGAGCTGCATTACACAATGCTACACACTAAATATCTAAACTCTAGGTTTTGTGGTTTTCAAAAGAAGCTTCTTTAAACTATGTCCTATATATTAAGTCTATACGAAACCTACCTGGGTGTGGTCAACAGTTGGTTGAGGTCTACTGGACAATGTAGCATACCAAATATATAAGCTGTGGGCCTTTTGGTTTGGTGAAGATTTTAAGTTTTCCTAAGTAAGGCTATATAACACAAGTGACCCCCAAACGGGATCAATTTTGAGCATAGGGGCATGATTTGGACAAACTAAGAAGAGAACAATTAAATGTTGCTACATATCAATATAAATATCTAAGCTCTTGGCCTTTGAGGTTTTTCTATTTTAGCTCTGGTAGCCTTGTTATTCCGCCAAACGGAAACATTTGAACAAAGTTTAGAGAGTTCAATGCCATGATGCGTCTGACCAAGCTTGATGAAATTCTTTGTTTGTATGGATCGTGCATGCTGGAAAGACGCTGGACATTAAATGATCCTAAATGCTAACACAGAGCCGATGGCTCAGGTGAGCTCATAAAATATCAAGTACACAAACAGTTACAAAGATAACAGGTAATAATACTTTAAGTCAAATTGAAGTAATGACCTATCAGGAAAAGACACAAAGATTAAAAGCATGCATATTCCCAAATACTAGCAAACAAAAAACATAATGATAAAAAGATTTAAGACAAACTGGACAAGGACCAAGCTGTAAAACCAATTATGCGAGCAGGAAGAATAAACAATGTTGCCCACCTCTGGAAATGATAATGTTAATTTCATAGATTTAAGTTAAATAAAGAGAACCATATTATACTTAAATGTTACAGACGCAAAATACACAGTACACTACAAATACGAGTACAGAACAAACATATACTTCTTTGAACCCAAAGTTACCAAAACGGTAAACGTAAATGATAACTGGAAAGATCTGGTAAATAGGCAAATCAAAAGAATCAAATCTAAAAAATCAATTAGCAATAACTTTATTAATTTATCAGATGTTTTCCCTATTTGAGGGAAAACAATGTGCACACATTATCAGACCTGATATGGTGGCATCTTTTTAATCCAAAATACTCAGTTCCTATCCAAATAAAAAGTTCAATATTCTAAAAAATTCTCATTGCTTTTAACATGATCTGGTAGACTGTACAGTGGGTTTATTTCCATCTTCAATCGTTACATGTATCAATTCAAACCAATACAAATGTTCTGACAAATTTTAAGAAAAGTCCAATTAAAATTGTTGCCTCGATTGTGTAAACAGATTGAGTTACTGGGCGTATGGGCGACAGACAGACAACGACGGGCAAAAAGGTTTTCGCTGTAACTTACCCTGAGCTTCCGACTATACTAGCCCGCTCATGTCATGCTTTGAACCTAAATATTACAGACCATCTAGCAGATAAATATACAGAACTATGTTGTAAAGAATAAATGCGCTAATACACGAATTGTTAAAGTCAGTAAAATGAAACAGTTAATCACCTTCGAAACTGAGGCTGAAGATCATGCTGTGGTCAAGGTTAAGGGGTCAAAGGTAAATCATCACTAAATGAGTCTAAGTAGTTTTCACCTAAATCAATCTCTTCTCCAACATGCTCAAAAATATAAAACAGAACAAAATGAGAATACAATCTGACAAATTAATCTTAGAGGTTAAATCAATATATGGTATTAACACTGAAGGGTACAAACACATTCTGACTGAAAACCTCACTTGGTCAGTAACTGCAAATGATAATGAAAACGTAACAGAAGGTCTCAATTATGCCAGCACCCATGCATTTCATTCTTAATCCCTTAAAAGGCAAATATTCAAGGAGACGAAAGATACTTTATAACAATGCTCAATCTTCTATTTCCAATTTTGAGATATGTTATGTACCGAATATCTCACTTACGAGATAGACAAGACTGGTGTAAGCAGAACTGTAAGGTTCACATTTAGTTTAGATGAATATTTAAATGATGATGCATGAATAAAAACAAATTATATTGAGCAATTTATTTCAGTCTGAGACTGGTTTGCATTTTTTGTCAGTGTTTCATGAATTGTGAAATAATTATTTAATATCTTTACTTGATAAACTAAAATTAACTTGTCAGATATTCAAACCAAGTAGTCTGTAAATCTTACATTTTGATGCAATAGTATTACTAAAGATGACAAAAAGGGCAGTTATCATAAACAAGAGGGCCATGATCAGCTGAGTACTGTTGACCCCACATGACCCAGTTTCAAAGTTGACCTAGAATTCATACATTCACTGAATTTTATAATTACAATATCCAATGTATATGGAAGACATTTCTATGTTCGAAATCATACATGTATAGGGTACATGTATCTTGTATCTTCTGGTATTCTGATGCATGGTTCATGGACAACAATCAAAAACAAATGGAGGACTGTGGCGCATTTTTGGACAAGTGACAAGTAAATGTAAACGATTACAATCACGAAACATCCATTTTCTTAGAGCAGCACTAGTGTATTAAATGCCATGTAAAATTACAGACTACTTGCTAAACGACATAAAATCAATAATAATGCTAAACCGGCCATTTTGATTTCCAAAATATAATAACCTAAAGCTTTGCTTGAACCAACCTCCAAGCAGGTAGGCAGTATGGAAGCTGGCATACAGGCTTTTAATCTGACTTTTTTGAAAACTTTAACAGCTCTTCAAGTATTGCTGCTTTCATTTAAAAATTACGATATGCAAACACTTCAACAACTGTATCTTGTTAGAAACAAATATAACGTTTACATCTTACTACCATTCTACAGAATCAGATGGTTTTTTATATTTCTTTTTCTATAAAAATGAAGAATATTAAGTATACATTACTTTTTGTATACTGACAATTCTTCTTATGCAGAGGCTGATTTCAAGCAAAGGGTGAATTCCCGCATGTTTCAAGATAGATATTTTCAACACATACAAGTGATGTCCAAGAATTATCCAACTTTTAAATGTATGTAAGCATTAAACTTGTATCAAAATCATTTGATTATGTTTTTTTCTTTCTTGTCTTATTCCCAAAGCATAACATCTTCTAAAGAAATACTCAATCCTTTTTTCTATATTTATGCAATGAATGAAATTTACAATTGACCAGATGTATCTTAATGATTTTCCATGTGTTGAAGTGCAGAGATTATATAGCCTGCATGCAGGGCAACGATTATACATTGTTACATAACAGGTTTAAGTATCATGCAATATTTCAAGAAATGTCCAAGACAACATTTAGATCTACTTTACAAAATGCAACTTTTTATTGTTAGAATTGATTAAAAATACAGAATAAGATATGCCAGTATATTACTATGAACTGAGACAATCACTATCTATTCTTCTGCTGTAATCTCACTCTGGTTTGTTGAGACAATGTTTACACACTGTACCCCAGACTTTAGCTAACTGCTGCAGCTGATTATCTCCCTTGTAAAAGCAGGCTAATCTGGCTTTCTCTATCTTGCACACGAGAGCACTTGTTTCAGCAGTACTTTTGCCATGTTTACAAAGCGTAAAAGACATTCATGTGCAATAAAATACTGTGTACATTTAGTGATGAGAGTAAGCTGTTACAAAGAGAGTTAACAATAGTCTAGAGTACAGTGCTGTACAAAGTCAGAATAAACTGGAGATTTGCAAGCCTTTAGCCAGTATTGATTCACACTGGTTTTGGAGTACACACAAGTGTAATCAAACAACGATCATCTGATTATAAAACTGCGCATGCATCGGAATATGTTCAACACCAAAGTCTTTAATATTGTTTTGTTTGTCGTATGAAGAAAAAATTATTATTCTGAAATGCTATGCTGTTTAAATAATAACACTCTTACAAAAATAAACATAAAACATGCAAAACATGCAATTCATATATGTATTTAAATAGAAATAAATTCACTCAAAATTGGTCAATCCAATTTAAATATGCTGGAAATACCCTTATTTTGAGATCAATAAACAGAAGAATTAACTTCTTTCCTGGAGTCTCAGAGAACTAATTTTACTACTAATATGCAGAAAAATTGTGCTTTTTTATGTCTTTGGATCATACGTAGAAAGAATGCCTTTCTACAAAATCTGTCCGAGTAATACACTCATTGAAATACCAAAACAACAACCACCGTAACAGCACATTACCTAAATGAAATATTTAGAATTAATCAAGGTTACATTGACTATAATTATTGCCAGCTTTTCGCTATTTTGGGACAAATTTCTCAGCATTTCAACAACTCTAAACAGTTCCAGCATGATTTAAATTAGAGGCATCTATATTGAAATATTTTTTTTTCCTCAAGTACCTACCTCCGTGTGATCTTTATCTTGCGTTGAATTAAGTGAAGGACTTGCACTCATCTGACTATTCTCACCTATAGACAGTTCACTGTGGTCTATTATCATATCAGTATCAGAATCTTGGTCATGATTTATATCAGTCTGAAAATGAATTCCAACAACAGACTATTTATATCTTTGTTCAACAAACTTTGAAAACTCAACATACCTAGCTTTCAACTGAGAGAGTCACTTACCAATTAGCAAGCAATATAGACTAGACTGTTGATAATTATCAGACAGCATGGCTATGCAGAACTGTCAAGGTCATAAAAGCATAACTATAGTAACTACAAGTAAGGTAGGAGCTTCTGAGAAAAGAATTGATACAAGTTGTATCATATAATCTCACAGATTGTCAATAAGATCCAACTCATGTATATATGTGTAAGATTGAAACTGAGAAAACCTACTATAACATGTTAACATTTACCTTTGCTTGCTGGTTAGTACCGGTATTGGATATTAGACGTTTTTATTGACATTAATCGTCCCTTCAGTGCAACACGGTCATATCTCCTTCTTATTTTATTAGGAGTTACAACCTTGTTGCACTGAAGGGAGAAGTTGTCATTGAAAACTTAAACTTACTGAAACAAAATAGGAAAATCCATCTATACAATGTGTCATTATCTAAAATGTCTTATCAACATCAATGCTCCTTCATTCTTAAGTCTGTCCACATCATTACAGACCTATATACACATGGATTGGCAACTCCTAGTATATTTTCCTACACATCTCATATAGGTCCATGACATCATCTAGCAGTAAAATGGTTTGGCCAATTGGCACATGCCTTCCCATAGGTTAACACATTACCACACAATAAAATGAAACACCCTATTAGAATGAAAAAGCACACAAGCAACAGCCATGTTGACAATCCCCATACCAAGATCAGGTTTTTGTTTGGATTGTGGCCACATGAAATGACCTTAAGATAATGAAAAATCGATGAACCAGAACATGCTGGTAATATGTGCATATCATCTTGCTTGTGATGTTTCCCATTAAGATTTGTAAAGGAACAAAGGGTAGTAACTCTGTGAAGAGTCATTGAACTGTCACATGCTAACAATATGCACATTTCCTATGATAATGAAGCAATCTATAAAGTTTCATTGAATTCAAGGTTCCTGAGAAATAGGTCAGAAACTTATTCACAAATGTGCTATATATATACTACATGTATATCTACATTTAAGTTAAGGGCCACAATCAAGTGTGAAAATTTATCGAACTGAATCATCTTTGCAATATATGCATCTCCATTTGCTAAGAAAGCCTCCAATAAAATGTTGAAATCCAGTCTGTGGTTGCTGAGAAATATTGCGTACACAATGTTTATGAAAAAGTAATCAAAGGGCAATGACTCTGTAAAACAATCATTAAACTAGAATGTGCTTGTAACAGGCACATCACCTCTTGACAGTGAAGTAGTCTATGAAGTTCCATTGAATTCAAGTAAGTGGTTCCTGAGAAATAGCTTTGAAAAACTGTGAGATGGACGGACAGAAGCATGGATGGATATCACAACCATATTCCCCCGCTGGTTGAATAGCAAACACAAACTAAATGGCACACTGCAAACAATTAAGCCCTATGTCACCTTCTGCAATACATGCTGGTAATCACTGTTGAAACCATAATTTTCTCCTTTTTCATATGAGAGCTGAACCTTAAAGACAGGGAGCACATGGATTCAAATTTAACAGTTAGTCAAATACGTTCTTCTGTGTTCAGTTTTATACTGACCAATGTGAACATTTTTTTCTCACAGCAGTATCATCCTTTTCGATTCAGCTGTTAAATTTCAATGTAATTCTCCCATTGAAAATGTGCAAGTTAAGAAATATCTATAAATCATTTTTACTCCCATACAAAATTTCTCTGTTACTGTATCAGTAATTTTTCATTTTCCATCATAAGAGAGCAAGGAAGTTATTTTGTGTATGCAACACTTCTCCAATATCCTCAAATTCTAAATACTACAAATCAGGACATATGTGTAGGAACCTGAGGTACATGCAGTACCCTGTAAAATATCAATGTGGAATTCCTAACTCTGGTCAGATCTAGTGTACATAAACATTCTTTTTGAACAACTTAAACAAATGCCAAGGAAGAAATTCAATCCATTTCTATGACTGCCTAATTTTATGGCTAATTTATATGTATATGTTTATCCTTCCAGCTGCGAATGTACCATTCACTATTCATAGTGGAGCTTGACATAATTTACTAAATTTAATACATGGTAGATCAAGTTTATCATGAAAATAATAGTCATCGAAAACATAATTCCAAGTGTAATCAGGAGTAAATTTAAAGCAGTATAAATTTTCTATACTGCAAAACTGTCTGTATGCTAAGCATATTAAGGTTATCATTATTTGAATACTCACTTCCATCAGCTGTTCATGAGTGGTCAACATTTTAGCCAATGGTAAACAACAACCTGGACACGTCTCCATCAGATTTGGTCTGCTATTTGTTAGCAATGGTTTTAAAAATCTGAAAAATAATACAACAATGAATGTAATTATTTTTCATAATTTCATTGGGCTGAACCAATAAAACATAGGTTTAACCTGTCATCAAAATCTGACACAGCTTTTGTACATAATAGAAACTTAATACAGTGGAACTTCCGAAAACCGGACCTTCCAAATACTGGAAACTTCCAAAAACCGGACGATTTTCAAAGTCCAAAAATTTCCTCCTCTATTTTCTATGTAAAACGTACTTCCGAATACCGGAACTTCCAAATTCCGAATATCGGATGATATTTTCGTCAATTTCAACTTATCTCGGTACAAATTGTCTTCCAAGAACTGGACACTACAAACACTTGGATCATGAATAATTGTCTCCGGCAAAGTGATTGCCATTGTTTGGCCAATTAGCATTTATCGTTTATTTTGACACGTGTTAGAGTTACAACCTGTCAATCAAAGGATTAAATATTAACATAAGACTGTAAGTATTAGATAATGATTGCGAATTGAAGAAAGGATCAGCAGATTAATGTTTGATGTTTACATAAACATCTTCAAACACCAATTAATTCTAATTTAGTTATTATTAAAAGTATGATTTATTTATAAAATTAGACCGAACAATGGTTTTGTTTCGTAACATATCACAAACTGTCACGACTTCAAATTCTGAAATAGGTTAGTGAAAATTGAACAAATTTATTTTGACGAGAATATCAATAAAATTATGACATTTTATTAAATTGTATCATTTTGATAATAAAAATGCCAGAGACAACTCTGATACGTCGTAGAATTGATTTGTCGCTAAAGGACAGGATCAAAATAATTAGTGAGTCTCAACTGGTTCCAAAACCAACTCTTAATGTGTGTGTTTTATTTTGAAATTTATTTGACATGATATTGATTGAAAAATAGTTTTCTTGAAGTACAAATGTATCTTATTTTCCCCCAACACGTCCCGATTTTAACTTTATTTGAGAACAGTGTTCTGAATTTACAATTCACAATCACTTCTATGCATTAAAAACTAAGGAATTTTCAGACCAAGACGGACCTTGGATTATCTCTCCCCTTTTCAGTCTTAATCACCCCAGTCTTCCAAATACCGGAAACTTCCAAAAACCGAACTTTAATATATGTAATATATTTCTGTCTAATATTTTTTTTAACTATTTTCAAAAACCTTCAACTTCAAAAATGTATTACTAAAATTGTACAGCTGCAAACCTTTATTTCAAACCTTGACTTTAAGGTGACCTTGGTCTTCATGTCACAGATACAAATGACTGGAACGACCTACCTTGAACAGGTAATGGATATTTATAATGGACCATTTCCATATTGCATCATATTCATATTTAGCAAATAAGACAGCTGTGCACACATGACTGGACAAATGAATCCTTAGACCAGTTTACTGTACCGCTCCTTTTCTAACTCTATTAACAATAAACAATGGAACAGAAAGTCTTTTAGACTATTTCATACCTTCTATCAAATTTGTACCATTTTGCGACTAAATATGCCTTCCCAAACGATCTTGTTTGTATATCTTGCTCAGCTTGACTCTGCAACTGAAAGTGACATTTATAGTAAAAGCAATGCTTAAAATTATTATGTAACTTTCGATTTTCTCCATTTAGCTTATAAAATTATAGAAATCTCAAAATACATGTAAAACAACAAACAGCTGGTCTGAAAACACAGATTTGCTGTGCAAAAAAATACAGTTTCAAGACCTGTAAACTGAGACTTTTTTGCATTATAATTATCTTTATATATAAATTTTATGGTAATAATATGTATCTTGTGATCTTGTTATTACGCTGAAACACAATCTCTTAAACTGTCATATATAATATCGTTTTAAAGTTATGCAATTGCACCTATATAAATTCAGGAACCGTTTAAAACAAGGCTTGTGAGACTCAACACAAACTTAATTGTGCCTGTTTGGAGTACACAGGTAAATCTCTTGGTATTTTTACCAAAAGAATCAATTGATTTCCATCAATAAAACAAATGAAAAAACATCAAGTATTAATCAAATACAATAATAATGTACCAATGGACAGACTAACTGTCAGACATGTGAAAAACACTAATATTATACCCACTTTGAGTTAAGGCCAATACAGCCTGACAGAGTCATTGAAGAACAAGTTGTGTACAGCTTTTACTTACCATGTTCTTTCTCATATAATCATTCTTTCAAGTTGAGACAGCATGCAAAAATGGTAAATACACAGTCTTGGGGAACAGGAAATTACAGATGTGCAAGGGAACCTTGTTGATATATCAATATCAAGTATGCTCATTTCCTTTCCACATCCCTAAGGTTCTAATCTATGTTTGAAAACAGATGTGAAACCAAATACACTACTACACAATTCCTTTAACATTGACACAATGAAGAAACCCAAGTCCTGAACATGGTATTTGTCACATCTAATATCTATCATACAACTTCACCATCTATACTCAAAACACCCTTTACCACCACAAATTTCACTTTCAATCCAGGGCTTGTGTAAAGGAAAAAATTTTACTGAAAGCATTGATAAACTACAGGACCAAGATTACCCTGGATGGCTCACCTGAGTACAATGGCCATTATCTGACCTGATGACCTAGTTTGTGCCAAAACATGACTCAGTCTAAAAATTGACGTTAGATTTTATCATGACTGACATTCTGATCAACCTCAGGATGATTGGGTGCAAAGTGTGGCAATGTGGTTTTAAGAGTGTTCACAAAGTTTGACTTTACCTGGTGTACTAGGTTTTGACCCCACATGACCTAGTTCTTAACTTGGCCTAGATATCACAGAGACAAACAATCTGACCAATTTCCATGATGATTGGGTGGAAATGTGGCTTCTGAAGTGTTCACAAGTTTTTTCTATTATTTGATCCCACATGACCCAATTTCAAACTTGACCTAGATTTCATTATGACATACATCTTGACTGACTTTCATGTTGAATGGGTAGAAAATTGTGGCCTCTACACTGTTAACAAAGTTTTTTCTATTATTTGACCATGTGACCTAGTTTTTACCCTATATTGAACTTGGCCTGGAGATCATCTCTAATGACAAACATTCTGACTAATTTTCATGATGGTTTGAGGTCATATGTGGCCTTTAGAGTGTTAACAAGGCATTTTTATTATTTGACCTGGTTATCTAGTTCTTGACCAAGTATAAAACTCATCTGAGATCTTGTGGCCATACATCTATGGTGCAACTTTGGTCAAGATTGCACAAGAAATGTGACCTCTAATGTTTTAATTAGCCTAAGTGTGGATGACAGACGATGGAGACCTTAGCTATAATAATAGCTCATGCTGAGCATTGCTAGGTGAGCTAAAAACACCACAGAGGAAATCTAACATAGTACAGCAACAACATAAATCAGTTGCAACAAAATCAAATCCATGAACTCTGTTCTAACCAGTCCAAACAAAGTCATTTACAGTTGATGGCATTCCAATGACAAATGAAAGAAATGAAACACAAAATTATACATGAACCAATATATATAATTGCCAAAAATTATGTAACCTAGCAACAAATAGATTACCTGCTGTAACAAAGGGACTACTTGTTGTCCAGGGACTATTTGTAGCTCATACTGAAATATGTTAGTAGTTTTAATGTAAACAATGCAAAAACAAACTGATAAAGAAATGTCAGTGTCCTGCCAGATTACTTTGCAAATAGAAAGTTTCCTTTGTTTTTATTTTGATTAAAATCCTACACTTTACAAACTATGTTAACCGGACTCTTTTAAAAGCTAAGGAAAAGTAGTCACTACTCAATTTCAATGAACTAAAATTAGATGACGGACACCGACGACAAACACCATGGTCCCACTGTAATTGTAAGAGCAACAATGTATTACTCAGACAAATTAACCTGATTCTCCTGACCTTATAATTCTGCATCAGATGGCCTATATTTATATATGAATTGAATGGTTCAGTAGCTCATTTAGTAACAGACAGATTATTAATCTACTATCTAGTGTATTAAATCCCAATAAATGTGTTAATGTGAGCTTGTCAATGCATTTTAGGTCTGATTTTACCTAATTAAATGTTTGCACATGTGTGTTTTAAATGCAATTCCTTTTTCTTTCATCCTTGAAAGTTCTCCATATTCATTTATTTAAGATAACTACTTCTTACATCGGGCAGTTCTGAATGTTTCTTTTCTTGTCACGCAAGACCCATACAGACATGCCATGGCTTTCAAACCAACACCATGTTCTGATTGTCTAACATGTTAGTAATATACATTCAAGATGACAAATCAATATTGTATTTTGGCTTTGGCATCAATCTACACAAGAACAATCTATTTATGAAACCTTACTTTGTGCAAGGGGGCGGAGCTAAACGCAGTACTCTATCTGAAATGGAGCATAGTTTCAATAGAGTAGTATAGGAAAATTGGCCATGATACAGATCTGGTAGAGCACTGTTTGCTCCAATAATTACGTTATTACTTGGACGCTACGC
Source organism: Saxidomus purpurata (assembly GCA_022818135.1). NCBI lineage: Eukaryota > Metazoa > Mollusca > Bivalvia > Venerida > Veneridae > Saxidomus > Saxidomus purpurata. The sequence goes on from JAFMSR010002236.1 coordinate 14,148, forward strand.
AGAAATGAAGTAATTATCTATTACTGAAATCATGATTTTGAAGACAAAATTATGTTGAATTTATTTAAAACTACACACTGCTAGAGGGAGTTTTGTACTCGTATCATTTACTTGCAGGAAAATGATTATTAACACGCCATGAAGAATTTCACAGAGTTCACTTTTCATATTATTGCAACAAAAACTTATGCCAATGCAAGACACACTCAAAGAAACTAAAATACTCTTGTGTCATTGCTGATTTATTTACTTATGCATTCAGGTCAGGATCAGGTTAACAGGTCTGGTTAAAACCCAAATATGAAAAACCTTATCAATAACAGAACCCAATTAAAACTAAAGAAAAACAAAGAAAGCACATAGAACAGCCCAAAAGAAAAACTAATAAACCAAAGATAAGGAATATAACCCACAGGAAACAGAATTAAATTAAATGCACAAAATGCACAGCAATCAGAAATAAAAACTTATCCAAAATTTAAAAATAAAAAAGTTTACCTTACTGAACCACATCACATGTTTGTAATAGTCAGCACATGCATCAAACTGAGTGAATTAAGTAAACCAAGAAAAGTAGATGACAAGCCAAAAAGAAAACAAGCACAAAACAAATACATATTATCGCAAATGAGACAATACAAGTGTTGAAAATAAAACAGACAAGAGGCCCATTGACTGCACTCCTGAGTGATCCTATGATAGTGTTTGTGTGAACTAGGTGATTTAGGGATGTCAGTATGAAACATGCTGAGAACTCTCAGCATTCTGTACTTACCAGTTTTCATTTTCATCGCAACTATGCAAGCCAAGAAAATCGCTGCCTTACTATCTTACCTGTTTTACACAGTGGTATCTACTGTGGTAAATTCACTGCACTACATCATTCTTACCTAACTTTTTATCCGTACACAATTTCCAGCTGAGCTTCCACAATGGTTTGAAAACTCTGAACTACACAATATCTTATTTAAATGCTTACTGATGAAGGTTGATCAGGAGGTGACTGCGTTCCCCTCGGAACTTCCATCGTACTATACTGCCTCTGCCTTGACATAGCCTATCACCACAGAGGATGAAGAATAAAGCAGGAAATATACATGTATATACAGGTCAAAATACAGCCACACCAGACATTTTTAACCTGCTTCCAAAGCCAATTTTAATGAAACTAATTGCTTTTTTCATATAACATCTACGACATAACTGTTTATCATGATGCACAATGTTCAAATGCTTCCAGTTCAGCACAGTTCATATACAAAACAATTAATTGGATGAAAATAAAGCAAAATGTATTAAAAATCAGGTGTGGCAGTACCTATGGAAACTATGGATATTATAAATCAACATGCACAAGCGTATTTCCCAATAATCAAGAAGCAAATAACCCTCAAGGTCACATACAGCATATCATTACAAATCATTTCCCCTACAATGTCCTTCACATTTAGTCATTGACAATCATTACAGCAAGAAAGTGAAATTAAAACGTTTGCGTTTTTTCAAGCAATTTTTAAAAACTTGCATCTACATGTATTTGCATTCAGAATAATTAGGGCTGTCAACCTTGCATGGTTAACAGACCTTAATAGATTTGCCTGAGAATTTTCCCTTCTGTTCTATATAAAATGCATTCTCTTTTTTTTTAACCCACTATTTAAAGCTGCTTGCTCTCAGATTTTGGTAAAAAAAATTAAGTTCTTCAAACTGTATGAAAATAACATCTTTTAGAACTTGTAGTTATATAAAAAGGCTCCAGTATGAATTCCTGGCACGTATATCTGTAGATTTAAAAAAAATACGCTACCAAGTTTGCAACGCTTTTGAAATTTTAATATAAACATATAGTGTAGCGGTGCCGTGTAACCGACCTTTTCAAATGATTTCTGCAAATTCCTACCTAGATTTTTGCGAATTTCTTTATTCTAACCTTGAGTTTTATATTTATGAATAAGAATTTCAATTTTTGTGAAAAATATTTTTTTCAACAGTAACTGAGAGCGAGCAGCTTTAATACAAAGTTAAAACATAAGATTTTAAACAATACCCTCTTTTCTTTTATATTCTAGTTAAAACAGACTTTATAATTTTATAGAGTTCAAGTATGCAGTAACAGATTTTTATTAACCATGAGAATAGGCTACTAGAGGGCCTTTATTACATACAATTACTTTACAAGCAAAGGCTTTTATACTGTAAAAATCAAAATCAAGCAGTTACAAAGATTGGTCTTAAGTTAAATTAAAATTCAGATTAAAAGAAAGTCTTTTGGTCCATCTTTCTGATTTACAATATCAGAATGATGTCAAGTATTTTTTTTTACTATTTTTACTGATACATTTCAGGTGTACATGCGGGCTAACACTCACAGTTCTAACATTGGTTGCTTGAGCACTGTCATCTTCTTCTACACCAACTCTGGAATTATAACAATAACACCTTTTAATGCTTAATTATAAATATACATGCATTTGAAAAAAAAAATTGTTTATTTTTTTATAATCTTCTATCATTTCTGTAGGAAACAATATAGTCATGACATTTATAGATAATAAAAAAAAACCATACTTTTTATCCTTATATGGCCCTTACACGTTTTAGAAATATAAAACACCATTTATAAATATTAAACAGCTAAAATCCCCATAGAGTTCTATTGAAAGTTTTGTAGCCTTCATCAAAATTCTTTTACTGTTTTGAAATCTATTGCTAACCAGTAAATATGTGTGGCTACCCTGCCATTATATCATAATCTCAGAGGGCCAATAATATCCTGATTATTGAATAGGAAATATTTCTTATGCTAAGGGACTAGTGACATTGACATACAAACTCTTACTTGAAAACTTATAGCACCCTTAAATTTCTGAAACAGATTTGTCAAACTTAAAGGGGTGATCAATAAGATTTTTAATGCACTACAACTGTTACCTAGTTTCTGATAGGTTACATCATCTAAATTGGCAACTGTTAAATAGCGTGTATATTATACGGTTTGAAAAACTGAAATATCTTTAATGATCATGGTATTTTAGAAAATTGTGCGGTAGAAAAGGGTTAACAGTTTTGTGATTTTGACATTTATGATAGTATAATCATACAGTTATTCATGATCACAAACAGCTTTAACAGCTCTGGCATTAAAAATATTTGCCACCATTAAAACGGTAAATACAGTCCCAATTATCTAAATTACAAAACAGTTAATGCTATAACTTATTGACTGAATAGCAAACACAGCAGATCATACAGTTTGCAAAGGCAAGATCAACTGTCAAAAGCAGGGTAACTGACACAATTATATTAATTATAACACGTCATTCAGGAGTGACATAGTTACCTTATTTGTAAACACTGTAACACGGGTGTTACAAAACCACCACAGATCATGACTGTAACCAACACTATTACCATGGTAGCAGACAACATGTGTTGCCGAGCCTCAGTCGATGTATTACGGATTGCTAATGCATACGCTATGGCTCCTCGTAAACCTGTAAACAGCTCATATCATTGATATAACATATACTGAAACCAAAGCAAATATTAATTAATTGTAAAGCAAAACATTTGTTTCAATATCTGCTTAAAAAATATAGAAATTTTAGTATTTCCTAAAGTACTACAATGACTGTGAATAAATCCCTCACTAAGTGTAGTGTACGGTGTACAAAGGTTATTGAGCATTACCAGAATAAACTTGCTTTTATTGTGCAGAGCTAATACTGTATGAATTTATTGTTTTACTGGAAAAATGACAGCATAGTTCATCTCGAGTCATTTAATAGTTATCTGTTTCTTTCACTTAACATCAATTCACATTAACTGTTTATCAGATACCATGATGTAAGAGAGCTCTTGAATTGTTTGACAATTAATCATTTAATTACTCGTACTAGGTAATTGATAGTAATTACCAGAGAACAACATCATATGCATCATATTAGGTGATATTTTATTCCTCCTTCCCAGATTCAATAAAATAGAGAGTGGATAGAGATGTATGGCTCTTCCCACAATGATTGATACCTGAGGAAAAACTGTTAAGGAACAAACTGTAATCACACCTATTAATCTTTCAACCTGATTCTGCCTCTGAAACAAGTGTTTGATGTTAGTCAGGTATTTCTATCAGACTAACTGTAACAGTTCTGTATATGAAATAACATCCGTTCCAGCGGTGTTCATCGTTTAATAAACAATGATTTGGAGTACTGATACGCAGTAATTAGCCACGAAGGCAGGAGGCCTGAGTGGTTAATAACTACGCATCAGTACGACAAATTATTTTTTATTAGAAGATAACAGGATGTTATTTCAATTCTAACATGACCAGATATTACAAAAGGTGAATAAATGCAAAGCGTTATTTTCTACGCGAACGCTCATTTAACGTCATGCAGCGCAATATGACGTCATGTTTACAGCATATCGGTTCCCGCGTTGTTTATGGTTTAATATTACATAATTTTTCTACTCTTTGTATAATTATAGAGACAAAATCGTGAGTCATGTTAGAATTGTAAATAATTTTCACTTGGCAGGTAAATAAAAAACTCGCAGGTAACTAATTTTCACTTCGCAGGTAAATAATTTTCACTTAGCAAGTAAATAATTTTCACTTGGTAGGTAAATAAATTCACTTAGCAGGTCAATAATTTGCACTTCACAATGTAATAGCATGTTAACTTAATAAATTCACTTGGCAGGTAAATAATTTTCACTTGACAGGTAAATAAATTCACTTGGAAGGTAAATAATTTTCACTTAGCATGTAAATAAATTCAGTTGGCAGGTATATAATTTTCACTAGTCATACCCATGAAAAAAGAATGGCACATGTTAAGTTTTAACTAAGAGATGGACAAAATCAAGTTTAGAAAGTTAGCAGAGTAACGTTCATTTTGAAACTCTTGAATATATACTGCTGAGTAGACAATAAATAATATTCCATTAGTGACAAGCTTTCAAAGGATACAAATGCAGCTAATATAAACCATGGATTCCACTTGACATTTTCAAAAGTAAATACCGACACTCCTATATACAGGAACACAAAATTCTCTGCCAGAAAGTTCATCAGCTCAAACAACTGAAAACATACCATAAATTGATGATAGACAAGTAAAACAGTAATAGTGACATTTACATCTAATAATGTCGCAATTATTTACAAAACTAGTTAACATAATTATGATATACATGACCTGGTACTATAAACTAAGTGAACTGGTGGGAAAGCTGTTAACAGGAGAAGAGTTGTTATTTCTTTGTAGTGCCATTCTGTACCACTGACATTCACAGAAGTCTTGGTTCAAGGTTTTAAAGCATCTGGCAGGCATGACAGCATCAGTAACACTGATGAATTCTCCCAGAAGCACTGATACACACACTCTAGATGGGTGGGAAACACTGAAAAGTGTTTCTGAAATTTCAAGTGCCCCAGTCTGAATTCAAACACTGTACCTCTCGATTGGTAGTCCAGAGCCTTAACCAATCAACTTCTGAGAAGAAACTGTTTGATTATTTTTCTGTTTCTAATAACAGCGGCCCCTTTATGCACTGTATACATTTTTGAAAGGGGTCAATGCAAGGACATGCAGTTTCTGAGTACTACTTGACTTAGTGTAAGATGGGAAGGGACAGACAGACTGATGGGCCAACATACGCCGTTCCTATATAGCCTTTAAGAGGGGGGAGAAAAAGGGGTAAAAAATTATGATTTTTTTGTCACTGCACTTCCTCTTAATGACCTCTATGATCAGGTGAAGTATCAGCTCAATCCCTTTTATGTTCAAGACAAAATATTTACATAAAGGGGGATAACTCAAAAATGAGGTAAGTGAAGAGTTTATGGTTCAACCCCTTTGATATTTTCTGAGTTATGCCCCAGACAAGAAATATCCCAAACTGATGGACAAAGCGCCGACTATATGCTCTTCACTTTGGAGTGCATAAAAACTTTTCTGAACTAAATTTTACAGGGTTTATTTCATGACAGCTCTAGGTCTGGTAAATACTACAGATACATTGTAATAAACTGTCTTTGAAAATTATTATAATTGGTTCTACTATTCACTTGTACATTAGAAAAAAAACCTATCCATAAAATGAATTACTTGTATCATAAATATTTTTTAAACAGTAATCTTATCTCTACATGAATTATACTATGTTGTTTAGATGTAAGATAAATAGCATGTGTACAAATGACTGGTTTACTTCCAGAATGGCACAAATATCGTTCACTTACTTGCTTTGTTCTGATTTTTGATTCTTCAGACAGATTGTTATAAGTATAATGAGCTTGGCAAATGCCACAGAATAACACAGCAACTATACCTGAAATACAGATAAAAGCTTGATGTGAAAGATCAATTTTGATGTAAAAAATCAATTTTGACAAAATTTTCTTTTTAAAGGACATTAGCTACAGTTTTCTGTATGTATAGAGAGCCAAAATCTTCCTTTTCATAGAATTTCTTCAAACTTGGCATTTTTAATAAGAATTGAGCAGTTTTTCTGAAATAAAAATAAAAGGTCACTGGCCTTGATTTTGAATTATCTGCCCTTGAAACACAGTATTTTTGTTATGTTTTTGAAAGGGAAAATCTTGACCCAATATACATAACGGAAACTGTGGCAAACCTCCTTAACATTATATCTTTATGTAATCAATGATTATGTTCAAAGAATCGCACAATTGGTGATAATACATCAAGGCAGAAAAGTGTAATGTTTCTCTAAGATTTTTTCACCTAATACAAGAACACCTTCAAAAAATCTTTAAACACATTTAGATCTATCCTTTTACTGAAAGATTTACTATTTGTGAAATATTTTGTGTATTTCCATTCTCCATGCAAAAAATTATGATAGATCAGTTGGCAGTTTTTCCTGTTTTATTTTGTATTTTGCAATTTTTGCTCTAAATCACTTGAAAACTGGTCTTTTGATCATTTTCCAAAATAAAAAAAATGTTTGAGGCCGGAAGTAAAACGTGATGGTTCTCTGGGAGATCAGAAACACATATTTTTTTGCCTTATATGATATAGAATACACTGAATTATCTCAAATTCACAATTACGTCATGCTTACAGTTGTAAGTGCTTGTATATTTCATGTACATTGTAAGTTGTAACTTTTTAAGTGTTGAACCCTTAATTTCAATTGTTACAATTCTGCATCTCATTACTTTGTGTAAGTTTGCTTCAAATGATCAAGAATAAACACCACACTAACCAGTGAGACCTGTTGCCTCAGCCGTCTGGAATGATGAATAGGACATCAGGAAAAACAAAGCTGTTTCTAGCAAAGGAAACTCTCGGATTTTTGTGTATTTTGTCAGTAACGCTGTAGCCATTCCAATTGCAGAGCCAATCAGAAATGCTCCTCCAAAAATACCGGCAAAGTTTCCGAGTGCTTTGAAGAAAGCGTGAGCACTGAAACCCTCAGACTTCTCCTTACCATAAGCATCCACAGAACTAAAAGAAAAATAATTAGATTACTACCATTTCTGCAATGAAAGAAATGTGTATAAAGTGCATTAACTAAATGCTAAAGATGTAACAGTTTACTATTCTTTATAACTGTACAAGTTGACATGTTTAAGGATCCTAGGTCAAAGTGTTCTTTTGTTCTTGACTTTTGGGCGGAAACGTTTTTTGGATGAAACCTTTTTTTTTTAATTCCATACAAAATTCTTAATTTGACATTGGTTTGATTTGATCTGCTATTTTCCAATATTGACAGAAATGATATATTCACACTTAAAGCCCTATGCCATTTAATATAATTAAAAAGAAGTATCTTTAGTAAATCGCAAAAGTTTACAACTGTGATATTCTGATGCCAAGATGAAATGTCATGAAATTTCTTTACTATTTATATGATAAATACGTATTAATTATTTCAACTTTCCTTTCCTCTTAATGATGATAAATCACTGTTGTTTTTTTTGACAAGCATGTACCACTTACATAATTACTTATACTTTCTACTATTGCATTACTTTGTTCAATAGTTTGGTGTAAACGTGATATATCTACATTTTCTGCATGTATTTACTAATTATTTCTGATCAAGCTAAAGTTTTTAGTCCTACAACATTTGACATCTGAGACATACAATGTACTGTGAAATCAATCATCTTTGTACATGTAAGAAAGGAAACAAATTTTCATGGACTTTTAAACCTTATATTTGAAATTCCGATGATAAAGGAAACAAATTTTCATGGACTTCTAAACCATAGATTTTTAATCCCAATGATACAGGAAAAATTTTCATGGACTTCTAAACCATAGATTTTAAATCCAAAAATCAATCAGTTTTGCCTTTTCTTGGCAAGAACAGAATATGATATGAACAGTTTTATGTTTCAGCTAAACTGTAGATTATCTGAAAACAAAGAAATTTAATGTCCATATACATCCAAAATAAAACTGTACTTAGAGATATTCGAATCAAATAGCCTTAAATGAAAGATTAATTAGTATGAAAAATGTACTATTAAAATTGACTTATTCAGGAACAGTGTGGTTACTTTACTCTATAAAAGTTGTATGACTTTTGTGTGTGTATATTCTATGAGGGAAAAGGGCAAAGGATTTTGTTATCTTCCAGTGTCAACATGCATAGCAGGGAAGCTTTAATTGTATTATAGCATGGCAGAGGTATATGTACATAATTAAGGTTCACTTTGAGTTTCTTTATCTTTAACTTGCATGTAAATTTGCCTGCTTGATATTTCAAGTTATTTTACTAAAATGCAATTGTATGGGTATATATATATGCATGGATTTCAAACAAAAAAAATTCATAAAACATTTTAAAATTTTTAAAAGCCCGACTTCAATTTCTCAACTAGACCTATCACTAAATGTGATTAATACCTCCAAAAGACTGCTTTATAAACTGAGGAAGAATACCTTGCAAAAAAAAACTAAAAAAGAGAAATAGTTCTTGGCAATAACTCTGTAATTTGTCAAGATAGAGTTATGGTTCTTGTACACTACACTTCCTTCTCATTGTGCTTGACCATTGTATGAAGTTTTATTGAATTCCAACCAGTAGTTTTCAAGTTATGCTCCGGACAAGGAAAAGTAACAAAGGGCAATAACTCTGTAACTAGTCAAGATATAGTTATTGTTCTTGTACACTACACTTCCTCACATGCTTGACCATTGTATGAAGTTGTATTGAATTCCAACCAGTAGTTTTCAAGTTATGCTCCAGACAAGGAAAAGTAACAAAGGGCAATAACTCTGTAATTAGTCAAGATGGAGTTATGGTTCTTGTGCACTGTACTTCCTCTCAATGTGCTACACTATTGTATGAAGTTGTATTGAATTCCAACCAGTAGTTTTCAATTTATGCTCCGGACAAGGAAAATGCAACGGACTGCCCGCCCGACCGACCAACCACCGGGTGACTCCTATATACCCCCCTAAACCTCATTTCGGGGGTATAAAAAGCATGATAAAGATTGATCAAACAATAAACAAGCAACATGATTCAACTGGAAGGTATATGTTTTTTCTACACATATAACTTGGTACTTTTACACTATGCAGGTCAAATGTTTAATCCTCACTAATTTACTGATAAAGTTTACTGTTACCTACAAGATCTTAAACAATTGCCAGTGAAAATCTTCAAAAAAACTCATCAAACCAGACTATATTCCCCAAACATAAATAATGTGTTCAATGAACGTCAAAATGATAAATACATACAATTCTAAATAACAACATATATCGAAAATTGCCCCATTTGAGAGACTCTATAATAAATTGCCATCCACCCAATGGCATTAAATGTACAACAACAACTTTACATAGTTTATTAAATGTTTGATGTAACTGCAACATATTTTAAAACGCAGATTTTATGAATGATGACAGGAATGTATAGCTTAAATTCAAGCTTTATTTATAGTACTTGATAATATTCTATTTTGCATTCTTTTGAAGTTATTTAATTTGACACCAGTTTTAGGGAGTGCCTTTTTAATAATGAGCTAACATTCCAAAATGCATTTTATGTTAAATAAAGACTATGGCATGTTTAACACATGATGTATGCAGCTCTTAGTAGACAGAAAACTTGCTACATTTTGTGTATTTCTAAACAATTACACCGAGGGCTGACCGCAAAACTGTCACAAGGCCTACTTTATTTCATGTAAGTTACAACAGTTTTGCGGCCACAAAAAAAAAAAAGATATCCTTTCTTTTAGTCTGAATGACTTTGAAAGCAATGTGAAATATTGATCAAATAAGATGTTACTTCAATTGTGGGACATCTTTTTTTAAATTTATTGCAATGTGCTCCAGAAGAACATTATAATATGTTTTATCATAATCTAGCAATATGTTGTCATGAAACTTAATTTAAAACCAATTCAAACTGGTTTTCAGTAAATCAATAACAACTTTCTCCACATGAAACTCTGCTAGGAGACAAATTACTTATATTGCATTACCTTTACCAAGAGATACATCTATTAAGTTATCTTTTTAATATTTCACTGCTTCAATTTCCTGGAAGACTTGCCTGTTGTAAAATATCATTTAGAAAGCAAAGCGTTAAATCAGGGCATTACTAAAACTATTTTTGGAACATGCAGAATGTGAGCATGAACCACATGATGCTACTGATGATAATATCAAACATGATGCTGGTGATGACTAAAATGATAATGATTGAAATTATTATTAACTTTCTTATGATGATCATTTCGCTGATGAAGATGTTAGACATGATGAAATGTTGGATACCCACTTTA
>JAFMSR010002237.1:0-24968 GCA_022818135.1 Saxidomus purpurata
TGACCGGAATCTAATTTGGTATGACTTACTCATACAGAGGTAAAACGATGTGGACTGCAATGACAACGTATCTTAAAGACGATCTCTGAACAACATACACATACACAGTTGAAGGAAATGTTCCAAGACAACAAGATTTCCTACACAAATTTCAATATTAGCATTATCAAATCTCTGCCTGTTTAATTAAGTCTTCAGCTTTCAATATGGTTTACATGTCTTACCTTTTACAGCGAACAGTTAATGTATCGAACCGTAAGCCATTTGAAATGTTTGATTAGGGAGTTAATTTCTTAATTTTAAAAATTTTTGTTACCAACGGTTGCCTGTTGACCTTCAATAATTTTTCACTTACCTGTCACGAAGTACCAGGATGATCCTTGTTCGGCGTCAGTCCGTCCGTTGACATTTTGCTTCAAACGACATCTCCTCTGAAACCACCAGACCAATGGTGATGGAAATTAACAGGGATGTTTCTTACATGAAGCTCTATCAAATTTTGTTTATGGTATTGTCCACCCATGTTGATAGCCGAGTACCCATCTTTAAACAAGTACAGTTAACTCCGTATATATGGACTCGGAATATAGCGAAATTCTGGATATAACGAACAAATTAATTTGAAAATGTTACCTGGATATGACAAACTCTGAACGTAAAGAACACATTTTAATTGAAGTGTTATTTTTACTTCTAACCCTTACCTAGCTTGGTCAAACTTTTCCCAATTTTCTGTTAAGCCTTGGCCATCATTTTTGCACCAAACGATGCGTCATCGAACACTCTTTTAACGCATATACATGTATAACAATGATTCCACCGGTTTGTTTTCATCCAGCTATGTTCAAGCAAACTTAGCGGAAGTTTCTTATTTTGTTTAGTATATATCGGTGAATGTAAAGATCCGTCCGCTATAGTGTACATTCCGTTCAAGCAATGTACTTCCGCAATTAACTTTTTAATCGCACAAATGTTATTATATGTTTGTTTTTCAAATGACTTGTTTATTTAAATAACTGATTTAAAATGGCGGAAAAGGAAAAAGCGAATATAAGAAATAACAGCTCTAGCTATGAAGTTCCGGGACAGATAGCGCATGTAGAAACATTGTGTCAGCCATGTTCAAGTAAGGATAAACAAACAGTTGCTGAGGTATACTGCTCAAATTGTGACGAATATCAGTGCGGGGAATGCTCCTCTGTACACGATACGTTTAGACCTATGAAAACTCATGAGAAAGTAAGCGCAATGGAAGCAAAATCGAAACCAGTATCGTTTGATATGAAGGGATTGGACGAGTGCGACCAACACCATGAGTTATTAAAATTCTTTTGTGAAGACGAGAACCAGCTTTGCTGTGGAACCTGTGCTATTGTTGAACACCGGAAATGCCACAGTGTCGTAGAATTACAGAAACTTGCAGAACAAGCTACGTCAGTGAGATCGGAACTTCAAGGGAAGTTTAGGGGAATCAAATCGGAGGCAGAAATGGTCGTCAGCCATACGCAGTCCTCAAGGAAGCAGATGAATCAGAACTTAAAAGAGATACTTTTGAAAATAAAACGAATGCGAGACAATGTAAACAAAATGTTCGATGACCTGGAAACCTCGGTTTCTAATAAAATACAATTCTTTGAGACAGAAACAATTGATAAGTTGCAAAGGAAAGAGAAGATATCTGAGAAACATGTTACTGATGCTACAACATATTTGGCAACAGTTGTAAACGTCTATCGGGATGGCACACGATCACAACAATTTATAGTGGAACATAAAATGAAGAAACATGCTGAAAAACTACAGAAGACCATTGAGGAAGAACGTCTAAATATCGAGACTGTGACTGCTGCCTTTGAGTTTGATGAAATTTTGAAACTCCCTGGCAGTCCACTTCCGAATCAAGGGTACGTCCCCGGAAAGCTTACATTAACATTTGCCATTCCCAAAGCGCTGAAGCTGACGAAGGTCGTGTCGATTGATTTGAAGAATTCTACAGATGATGCCCAAGAACCGTTATACTCTGGACTGGATTTCCTGCCGGATGGTAGACTGGTTACCGTAGATAATGTTCACGAGAAATGTTTGATTTTTAATGAGAAGCTGGAGAAAGTAGGATCGTATCAGTTATCGTATTCACCACAAGGTGTTGTTGTTGTATCTGAGGAGGAGGTGGCGATAACAAGTGGCTGGGACAAGATAGACTTTCTACGTGTCAGTAAATCTAATGATATAACTCTTATAAGGAGATGTAAAGTAAACACAGACTACGGTTCTATATGTATGAAGGATGATGGGAATTTTGTCGTTGGGACTATCGATGATACCAGACCTGTACGTATTGTATCTCTGTCAGGTGAAGAGAAATATTTCAGTATCAATTTCCCAAACAAGCAATATCCTCTAGGCACTAGTACTTGTACATATATAAGGAACAGTGGCAAAGTGGTTCTTACCGATAGAGACGAGCATACTGTCTATATACATGACGTCACAACCAACACCAGAGTCGTTGTCAAGGACGATCAGATCAAGGAACCACGTGGTGTAGCAGTAGGTCCATCAGACATTATCCTAGTATGTAGTAATGACACAAACTCCATTGTACAGATCTCTCCGACAGGTCGCATCTTATCATCTTACAAGTTGGATACCAAGTTTCCATGCAGAGTCTGTGTATCACAGGACAAATCCATGCTCGCTATGTCAAATCACTTGGTTGGTAACAAGAAGTTACAATTGTTCAAAATTACTCAGTGACTCGTTTGCTCCAATTGACAGACTCGTAAGTAAGGCCTGTCATTATCGTTACAAATGTATACTAGTTACGATACAAAATATTATTTCGTAATTAGGAATGAAAAAGACATTTCGAATTAGTAGAGAATATGTTATGTGTCACTTTGGTGTGAACGTAACACATCTGTCATAACCGTTAGAACTGGTTCTAGGGGTTATCGGAAGTTACTATTATCTTAATGGAAAAATATGCGCCACGATCCAAAATATTGCAATTTAAATAAATAGAAGATACGAAGGAGATCCCTAGTATTCTGATACATCAGTTCATATTCATTATTTTAATATATTCTTTATTGTACAGTATGTGTAAACATGTTTGGTTTAGTGTCTAATCATAAAATCGTTATTGGCTTCAATGCCTGCAAAGCATTTACAATGGCCTTTGTTTTATGCTGACTTTTAAATGAACATGGTACATTGTATATTGAAAGTGTGTTATGTACATGGAACATTTATAAATGAAAAGATAATACAAATATGATGTCGTTGCAAGTGATAAGACAATTGAAATGTGTGATAATTTTGAGAATTGATAATTAGTGATTAATTTATGAGGTCAGTTTTGTGGTTGGATATAGACTTGAAGCTGATTCTGATGTACAATAACTGGTTTGCATTTCATATTGCTGTAAAGTGTCTTTGAATTCAGGTTTTACTTTCAATTTTATTGTTTTATTTGATGCCAACAATAAAGGATTTTATTTTAAACAACATTCGTACAAAACATTCTTCGGCAACTAAACTCTGCTGCGTTATTTAAATATTATTTGGTAATGTCGCACTTTCGTGTAGAATATAGTTCATACCATAACGTTAGTTTCGGATTCTTTCGAAATATAACCATTTCAAAAAGTCACCATATATACGCGATTCCCACACGAACTATACCCGTTTTCAAAAAGCGACATTGGTTATCTCCTATCGATCTCCTAGACTGCACTTTAAATTATTTCTTTTAAAAGCAAAAGTAGGAATGATTTTGGTACAAACATCAATTCGGCTAGTAAGACGCCTTTCTTAGTAAAATGAAAGCTACTTGTAATTGTGATCCTGGGATTTTAAGGATGGGACTAGCATGGTTATAGTTGCTTTATTGAGAGAAACCAATGTTTAATCCATGCTCTTCTATTTCATGAAACCAGTGTTTACTCAATGCTCTTTTATTTCATGGAGAAATTCAAGCATAGACAAGAATGTTTAATAACTTGTATATACAATGTATATGTATGTATTTTTTCCAGTACCAAGTACCGAGGATAACAAAATAAAGATCAAGCTCTTATTTCCATTGTGGTCCTTTATTTTTGACTTGTCACGTGATCTCAGATTTGAGTATTTTGACCAGAAAGTATTACTGCATTGTGTATAATTCAAAAATGATGCAAGTCTAATCACTTTACTGTTACTATTGAGGAACATAAGTTAATGCTACAATGCAATGATATTTTGTCAATTTAATCCATGAACATGCATACTGTAATATGTATTTTCTATAGCACGAGGAATGTGTATGTGTAGACTTTCAGAATTGTGATACGCAAGCTGTAGCGAAAATGTTACTATATGTAAGGTATGTGACCCGAGTCCCTCATTTGCTGAAAAAATAACGTTTTTAATTGAACTTTATAGAACTAGCAATTATTTGTCAATTTACCTAGTCACTATTATTTTCATCAAATGTTTACATCTTGTAATTATTCTCAAGTTTTAACTATTTTTTCGTCCGCTACAAATTTGAATTAATTTGTTGTTGATACCTTTTACGAATTTTATCTATCATTATTCAAGTTGTTATCCTATGTTGCGCAAACTGATCGGGGTAGTCTGCTTCTAAATAGCATATCTTCACTCTTACTCTGCAAGTTGCAAGAGACGCCTTGTCGACAAGTGCAGATCATGATCATCATGATTTATACTGTTTGCTATTCATTCGGAAGATTTTCATTGTTATTTCCTAGTACATGTATCAACAATAATTGACATTGTCCAAAATGAAAGATCTGTTAGTCCATCTTAGAGTGTAAGCAACAAAATGATAATACATGACATTTTATTATAAACTTCACTAGATGCACAGTATTGTACGTACTATCTTGTTATACATAGGTACAGGAGATATTTCATTTTACATTACTTAATCAAAATAATAACATGTGTTTCATTGTTATTTATACTACTGATTTCTGAGAAATTATTTTGCATGGAAATTAATTGATTCTTTATTATTTCTTAATAAAATGATTTCAAGTTTACAGTTTCTTTCGAATATCAGAAATACATTCAATTATGCAATTAATGCTAGGTAACTCTGTACATGGTAGTGTTGTCTTTCTTTTGCGTAACTCCCAGTTCACTATTTAAACAAAATGTCTACAAAATAAAGGATCATTAATTTTCATCTGGATAATTTTGTTTCCTTGAATAATTTTATATACGTCATTGTAAAATCAATTACCAATTCATCCTATAGCCACTTGAGATATTATGTACATGACTAATGATCTTAGTGGTACATGTATATGTACTGAGCCGAACTCTCCTGACTAAGTGGTATCAATACAATACAATACAATATTTATAAGATATATGTAGCTTTTGAGTCGTTGACCTCTACCAAGAATGTCCAAATCATGACCACCGGATCAAGATTGACCCCGCCAGTGGGGTCACTTGTGTTTACGTAGGCTTATATAGGAAAAACTTTTTAAAACCTTCTTCTCCGAAACCGCAAGGTCTAAAGCTTAGATATTTAGCATGTAGCATTGTCTAGTGGACCTCTACCAACATTGTTCAAATCATGACCCCTCACTCAAAATTGACCCGGTTCGAGGGTGTCTCTTGATTTTACATAGGTTTTCTATAGGAAAAACTTAAAAAATCTTCTTCTCCAAAGCCACAAGGCATAGAGTTTTAGTATACTACATTGTTTAATGGACCTCTAACAAGTTTGTTCAAATCTTGCCCCTGGGATCAAAATTGACCACACCCAGGGGATCACTGATTTTCATATAGACTTATAAATAACTTTAAAATGCTTCTTCTCAGAAACCACAAGGCCTAGAGCTTAGATATTTAGTGAATATCATTGTCTAGTGGACCTCAACCAAGTTTGTTCCAATCATGCCCCTCGGGGTCAAGATTGACCGTGTCCGGGGGTCACTTTGTATAGGAAAAGCTTTTAAAAAATCTTCTGCAAAACCACAAGGTCTGGGGCTTAGATGTTTAGCACGTAGCTTTGACTAGTGAGCCTCTACCAAGTGTTCAAATATTTCCCCTGGGGTCATATATTGGCCCTGTCCGGGGGTCACTTATTTTACATATACTTATATAGGAAAACCTTTAAAATTCTCCTAAACCACAAAGCCTAGAGTGTCAATATTTAGTATGTAGCATTGCCTAGTTGTCCTCTACCAAGTGTGTTTAAATCATGCCATTGGGTTCAAAATTGACCACACCTGCTGGTGGGGGGGGGAATGGCGAGTGTCCATTGTCTGTATATAGAGTTATAGGAAACACCTAGCGTCCGATGAGTTCCTATAGCAACCATCGACTTACCAATCAACCACTGACTTCCTTAGCAACCAGTGACTTCCTAAGCAATCAGTGACTTCCTATTGGAACAAGTGACTTCCTTAGCAACCACTGACTTCCGTAGCAACCAGTGACTTCCCCTATCAACCAGTGACTGATTGTCCTAAGTAACTAGCAACAGTTGTCTTTTGCAATCCTTACTTTCCGTAGTGTGACCTGTGATTACCTTAGCATTTAAGTTAGCAACCACTGACTGCCCCTGAAAGCTAGTGACGTTTAGTGATCAGTGACTTCTGAAAAAGCCAGTATCTTTCCCTAGCAACCAGTGACTTCCTAAGGTAAGTGCACTGGTACTCAGGTGAGCGATATAGGGTCATCATGGCTCTCTTGTTTATATATGATATATGTACTTTTGGAAGTTTAGAGAAATAAATTATTAATATACCGCCATATGATGCACAGCACTGATTAAATTAGAATGGTAAATTACCACTAAACTCAGAAAAAAAGTATACCTAAAAGTTTGTTTACATTGCAAATGGCCACCATTTTAGTCCGTCTAACTTTTAAATCTGACTTTAAAAATGATCAAACCGGTACGCGTTCGACCCCTCAGTCAATATTCCTTCCATATGGTGAATATCACATCATATCCAACGCCTAACAAGTCTATAATTGTATAATGTATAATATAGCCTGTTGCATTTGTATCTTAGTCAGTATGAATGTATTGATGAACTCTGGGTCAAGTTCGAAACTGGGTCACGTGGGGTCAAAAACAAGGTCACCAGGTAAAATAATAGAAAAACGTTAGAACACTCTAAAAGGCCACATTTGACACCTGATCATCATGTAAATCAGAAAGTTTGTCTTGATGGTCTCTAGAATAAGCCAGGTTCGAAACTCGGTTATTTTCGGCCAAAAACTAGGTCGCAATGTCAATTTATTGATACACCTTGTGGACATTCTATAATGTACATTTTGTACCCAAATATCTTGAAAATAAGTAAGAATGTCTGTTTTGATAAATTCTAGATCAAGTTCATATCTGGGACATATGGGGTCAAAAACAAGGTCACAATGAATTCACTTGGTTTACATAGATTTATATGGTCAAACACTTTGATGGATATATTTTGAAACAAACTTGGGTACTTAGATAGCAATGTCTGTGTTTGTTTTGTGTGTTTTTGACCTTGCATGGCATGAAGAGCAATGGTACTCAGGTGAGCGATATATGGCCATCATGGCCCTTTGTTTCATATTGTTTCATGAAGTACAAAAATGAAGAAGGCATATTGATGGCACTAAATAATTTCTTCGACTTAAAAGGAATTTCAGTGTAAGCGAGTTTGAGATACTGGGAGTCAGCTGTATGTCGAAAAAAGTGTGTTTGCTAAAATAATATCAATTTTCTTCAATAAAATGGTTTATAAAAACATTTTTAATGAAATGCTCAAATAATCCCTCATGTATATAAATCACATGTTTATGGTATCGTCCACCCGTGTTGGTAGCCGAGTACCCATCTTTAAACAAGACGAAAACCAGCTTGACAAGTACAGTAAACTCCGTATATAAGGACTTGGAATATAGCGAAATTTCGGATAAAACGAACAAATTAATTTAAAAATGTTACCTAGATATGACAAACTCTGGATATAAATTTTAATGTTATTAAGTGTTATTTTTGCTGTTACCTCACTTGGTCAAACTTTCTCCCATTTTCTGTTAACCTTTTGCCATCACTTTTGCACCAAACGATGCGTCATGGAACACTTTTTAAATGCATATATAGCAATGATTCCCCCGATTTGCTTTCATCCAGCTATGTTCAAGCAAACTTAGCGGAAGTTTCTTATTTTGTTTAGTATATATCGGTGAATGTAAAGATCCGTCCGGTATAGTGTACATTACGTTCAAGCAATATACTTCCGCAATTAACTTTTTAATCGCACATATGTTATTATATTTTTGTTTTTCAAATGACTTGTTTATTTAAATATCTGATTTAAAATGGCGGAAAAGGGAAAAGCGAATATAAAAAATAACAGCTCTTGCGATGAAGTTCCGGGACAGATAGTAGGAACATTGTGTCAGCCATGTTCAAGTAAGGATAAACAAGCAGTTGCTGAGGTATACTGCTTAAATTGTGACGAGTATCAGTGTGGGGAATGCTCATCTGTACACGATACGTTTGGATCTATGAAAACTCATAAGAAAGTAAGCGCAAAGGAAGCAAAATCGAGACCAGTATCGTTTGATATGAAGGGATTGGACCAGTGCGACCAACACCATGAGTTATTAAAATTCTTTTGTGAAGACGAGAACCAGCTTTGCTGTGGAACCTGTGCTATTGTTGAACACCGGAAATGCCACAGTGTCGTAGAATTACAGAAACTTGCAGCAAAAGCTACGCCAGTGAGATCGGAACTACAAGGCAAGTTTCAGGGAATCAAATCAGATGCAGAAATGGTCGTCAACCATACGCAGTCGTCAAGGAAGCAGATGAATCATGACTTAAAAGAGATACCTTTGAAAATAAAACGAATGCGAGATAATGTAAACCAAATGTTCGATGATCTGGAAACATTGGTTTCTAATAAAATACAATTATTTGAGACAGAAACAATTGGAAAGTTGCAAAGGAAGGAGAAGCTATCCGAGAAACATGTTACTGATGCTACCAAATATTTGGCAACAATTGAAAACGTCTATCGGAATGGCACACGATCACAACAATTTATAGTGGAACATAAAATTAAGAAACATGCTGAAAAACTACAGAAGACCATTGAGGAAGAACGTCTAAATATCGAGACTGTGACTGCTGCTTTTGAGTTTGATGACATTTTGAAACTCCCTGGCAGTCCACTTCCGAATCAAGGGTACGTCCCCGGAAAGCTTACATTAACATCTGCCATTCCCAAAGCGCTAAAGCTGACAAAGGTCGTGTCGATTGATTTGAAGAATTCTACAGATGATGCTCAGGAACCGTTATTCTCTGGACTGGATTTCCTGCCGGATGGTAGACTGGTTACCGTAGATAATGTTCACCAGAAATGTTTGATTTTTAATGAGAAGCTGGAGAAAGTAGGATCGTATCAGTTATCGTATTCACCACAAGGTGTTGTTGTTGTATCTGAGGAGGAGGTGGCGATAACAAGTGGCTGGGACAAGATAGACTTTCTACGTGTCAGTAAATCTAATGATATAACTCTAATAAGAAGATGTAAAGTAAACACAGACTACGGTTCTATATGTATGAAGGATGATGGGAATTTTGTCGTTGGGACTTTCAATGATACCAGACCTGTACGTATTGTATCTCTGTCAGGTGAAGAGAAAGATTTCAGTATCAATTTCCCAAACAAGCAATATCCTGTAGACACTAGTACTTGTACATATATAAGGAACAGTAGCAAAGTGGTTCTTACCGATAGAGACGAGCATACCGTCTATATATATGACGTCGCAACCAACACCAGAGTCGTTGTCAAGGACGATCAGGTCAAGAAACCATTAGGTGAAGCAGTAGGTCCATCAGACTGTATCCTAGTATGTAGTAGAGGAACAGGCTCTATTGTACAGATCTCTCAGACAGGTCGCATCTTATCATCTTACAAGTTGGATGACATTGGTCCATACAGAGTCTGCGTGTCACAGGACAAATCCATGCTCGCTGTGTCAACTAACAAGAGAGATAACACGAAGTTACTGTTGTTCAAAATTAATCAGTGACTCTTGTGCGCCAATTTACAGACATTATTTCACAAACCCTTAGAACTGTAAATAATTCGTAAGCAGGGCTTGTCATTATCGTTACAAACGTATACAAGTTATGATACAAAAAAAAATATTTCATAATTAGGAATTAAAAAATATTTCATTTGATAAGAGAATATTTCTCGTGCCACTATGGTGTAAACGTAACATGTCTGCATGTCTGTTATAGCCGTTAGGACTGGTTCTAGGGGTTATCAGAATTTACTACCTTTGTATTATTTTAACGGAAAAATATGCGCCACGTTCCAAACTATTGCAATTAAAAGAAAAGGAAGATACGGAGAAATTCCCTTGTATTCTGATACATAAGTGCATATTCATTATTTTAATATATTCTTTATTGTACAGTATTAATTTTGTAAATATGTAATGTAGTCACTCAGTCTAATCATCATATCGTAATTGGCTTCAATGCAAAGCATCGATCAATCGCCTTTGCTTTATGCTGATATTTAAATGAACATGGTATATTGAAAGTGTATTATGTACATGGAACAGTTATAAATGAAAAGATGATACAAATATGATATCATTGCACTTGATAAGACACTTGAAATGTGTGATAATTTTGATATTTGATAATTAGTGATTAATTAATGAGGTCATTTTAGTGAACGGATATAGACTTGAAGTTGATTCTGATCTACAATATTTGTGTTTGCATTTCATATTGCTGTAAAGTGTCTTTTTATATCGTGTTCAGATCTTACTTTCAATTTTATTGTTTTATTTGATACCAACAATAAAGGGTATTATTTTCAAACAACATTCGTACAAAACATTCTTCGGCGACTAAACTTGTTAATGTCGCACTTTCGTGTAGAATATAGTTCATACCATAACGTTAGTTTCGGATTCTTTCGGAATATAACTATTTCAAAAAGTCACCATATACGCGAATCCCACACGATCTATACCCGTTTTCAAAACGCGACATTGGTTATCTCCTTTCGATCGTCTCGGATTCCTTCGGAATACATGTATAATCATTGTCACCTTTTGAAAACGAGTATTCGCTTTAGACAGGCATTAGGTCCTTACATTTATTTCTATTTTGGGATTAATATACCTACTTGTC
This sequence comes from Saxidomus purpurata, assembly GCA_022818135.1. Taxonomy (NCBI): domain Eukaryota; kingdom Metazoa; phylum Mollusca; class Bivalvia; order Venerida; family Veneridae; genus Saxidomus; species Saxidomus purpurata. The sequence goes on from JAFMSR010002237.1 coordinate 11,195, forward strand.
TTGCAAATAGCCCATTTCAAATTTTGTTTTAGTTACCTCCCTTTATTGTTAAACTTTAGCGTGCACTGATCTATTTCATGTTGATTGTTGAAGTGTATAAGATATTTGATATATTTATGTAAAAAGTACATATTAAATTCCAGTTACGAACAAGAATTTAGCTATTGGTTGTATTGAACAGTATTTTGTTGGTAATTAATTTGTCATATATAAATTCTAATTTAATCCTGGTCGTAGTCAGTAATTTATTTGTCTTGCATAGGTACAGGCGGCACTTTTCTGTCTTTGCCTATTTGAAAGGGTCTTCTCAGCAATTTTCTGAAAGTACTAAGGGGAGGTCCCCTTGGTGGATCCCCGTATTTTAATAGGGCTGATAATGTTATAATGTTTTATTTCAATAACTACTTTCTATTTGTCTTGAAACAGTTTGAATAGATATGTATGCTTGATATGCCTTAAAAGATTCAGCTTGGTTGTTTATTTTTCATCGGGGCTGTAGCCACCCCGTTAAGTGACCTTGTCCTGAGAGTTTAAGTAAACATACCCCCGTAACTTCCATTACAGCTTTGGCTGCACTTGCATTATTCTAGCCGAATTCGAGGAATGTAGTCACTACACCCACGGGGTCGACGTGGGACGGAGCTATTCTCCTATATTAAGGGTTCACAAATCAGAACGGCTACATAGTAGTGCCGGTCTATCTCTTTGCTTCCGTGTTGATAAGCACAATTAAAGCACAATAGTTCAGATTGTCGTTTCCTGACAGAAAAAGTATTTAATATAACCATATCTCTCACGTTTCCAAATTAAACATCGCGGAGAGATAGGCATTGTTTTACCGGAGTAGCTGAAATCTACAAATAGCTATTTTTACGAAAATAGAATTTCATATACGAAAGAAGATCTTTTGGGTTAAATTATGTGGTAAATTGGTAAAAAATGTCCCATCAGGTAAACAATTGAATTTGTACATAACAGACCTGGGGTAATCATAATCAGTAATCGTAATCAGCTGTAATCGATTACAAAATTTGAAGTAATCAGATGTATTCAGTAATCATGAACATTTTTTGATTACATAATTGTAATGTAATCAATTACATTGTGAAAACAGGTGTAATCATGATTACTTTATGATTACATTTATGTTTTAAATTTTCTAAAGGTGATAAACTTACATACCTTAATAATATTAGTATTCCGCTATACAACGTTTTTCTCTAAAATGCCCATGCAATTCACCCACAACCGCCTTTTAGTACGTCAGTACTTTGATTTGTTCATTATGAACCGTCTAATTAAGCCCCAGCACAGACTGGTTTTGTACTTCACATGACCCCATGCAGATTGGGGGCTGTAAAGGTAAGTATCATATTTAGTAAGACTTTTTGTTTGTTTGCCTTAGTGATTGGTTTTTTCTGGTCTGTGATTATTTAAAGAATTTAAACAAGATCAAACGTTGTTCACATTTGTTCTGCCAAATCGACGTTCTGTGCCAGTCTTAACCTGTAAGTTCCGTCTAGTCTATCAGCCGTGTGACAATCTTAATCACTTCGAATTTTGAAACGATCGCTCAAACGCGTGTCATACGGACTGTAAACAATGTGAAGTGCAAGAATTATAATTATATCAAGTGCCCATTATTCTAAACATACCGGTTAAACTGGTATATCATTATATTTATTTATATTCTTTATTATATGTGATACGGATTACGTGGTAAAATATGATAATTCTATATTGTGGGAATAGCTTTAGGCATAATGGTAAGAATCAGCGCTTTATCTAACTTAACTAAGATATTTTGTCACAATACGTTACACATTGTGTCCAGGTTTAATTATGAATATTTCATCTATGCGATTGACGAACAACGGGTAGAAAACTTGTATACATACGCAGGATATCATCAGCTCTTTAAGCCTATCATGAACACTTTAAGTCCAATTATCACTTTGGACATAAAATTGCTTGTAGCTCTTATATTACTAAGAAAGATATTTTACCGACATAATTGACAGACATGTTTTCGAAAAACATTCCTAACTTTGCTTTTTTAAATGAATAGACTTGCTATAAATATAGTGCAGTATTTTTTCAATAATTTTCAAAAAAAAGAAACGCTGTCTGACTAAACTTTGTCATGAAGAAGCGACAAAAATATGAAAGAATTTTTTATGTCAACATTCTTTTAGACTTATCCGAACACGGTTTTATCATTAATGGAACCGAAAAATTTTTATACTATATATCCGAAGCTAAAGTGCTAACATTAGAGATGTAAACGCGATAACCTGATGTGAGGTAGACATCTGAATAGCGTCTAAAATAGGGGACTTTCTCAAACGTATTTTTGATATGATTCAGGCCTTCAACACTTTGTACGAAAACCATTCCTAATGCTGCACCCGAGGTTAGCTGATTTATTTCAAAGTTTTTACTGGTTTATATATTTTTGATAATGTTTAGAAAGTATCTAAACCTACACATTTTAAGAAAGGCCTTTTTAATATCAAAACAAATAAAACAAAAGCTGGTGGCCATAACAGCAAAAGATATTTGTTTAACAGCTGGAGGCGACTCCCTATACTAAACTATTCCATTTTGCTTGACAGAATCGTGTCGTAGGTATTTTGACAGTTTTATTGTTCCATTTTTATGACGTATGATTACGGAGTATAACCTTTTATCACTGCACAAGATAAGATCATAACTCTGCCTTTAAAACAGGTGTCAAAATCTGTGGCACTGTACCCTCAAGTAGGGAATACTTTCTGAAACGCAACACAACGTTCAATATAGGAAACTATCCCATGCTGTAAGTCTTGTCAAAAAATGATGATGTTTAAGATATCTTTGAACAATTTGAATGCACAATCCCATCTGACCATTAAACTTTTTTAATCAAACGCAAAACAAGTTAGCATATCATGCGAATGGGTCTCAAATCGTCAAAGTCAAACTAGACTATAACAGTATTTGCCACCTTTTTTGCATGCAAATCGGCAAACATTAGCATACATAAATGTGGCTTATATTGAGTCCAAAATGAAGCGTTCTTATCACGCAATTGATTATTCAATTCCTCTATATACATATTGTGAGCAGGTATCAATGTATGGCTGGGAATGTATTGTTGTTTGTGCTGCCAGAAGTGGTATATGCCTACAAATATACATGCTAACTGCCACCATGAATTTTAATCAGGTCACGGAAATTATAACTGCCTTCACATATAGATTGTGGTTGACAGTAATGACACAAAGCAATTTATTCTGAAGCAGGTATTCTTGGTCACCAGCAAAATGCAATAAACCTACTGATTAATGCGCCGCCAAAGTGCTACAGCTGAATACCGGTAGCTGTTTCCTGTCGACTGTATTAGGCCAGCGGAGAAAACTCTACAAACGGACGTTTTTCATTCCTTACAGTACTGCTAAATATTGCAAGAAACATGGCTATGAAAGGCAGAAGTGATAAAGATACAAGGCATATCATAAAAAGTACATATTATCTAATGAGCATACAATAAGGCAACTGAGTGAGCTCTGTATGACATTATATATGTCTGCCATTGTAAGAATATGGTCTACCTTTGTGTGCCATTGGGCTTTATCGTAAATATCATCTAATAATGTTTTAAAAAAATTACATCTGCATAACTGTAACAACTTTGAGAAAATCCCCCATGTTTATCGCTTATCTATCTTCACATCAGTCATTGCGTGTACATCTCTAAAAGGACTTTAAAAGTTAAAACTGTAAGACATGATTTTAATATTCATATTTTAATAATTGCTTTTTTTGGACAACATTATTTGCAGATATTTTTTATTTCAAATCACGATAAATCTTTTCATATAATACAATACAGAGGAACAAACTAAAACATGCATAGAAACAAATTGAAATTATTTCAACAGTACATTATGTAGCAAATGAACATAAAAACATCCTCATATTAAGTAAACTAAATACAAAATGTATGAATAATTGTTAATATTCTTATTTTTAACACAGAAAATTAAATTAAAACTTTTGAAAATACATAACAATTTAATAGTTCATTCAGTCGATATGGCAAACCAAAATGCACCAAAGTTTCACACACACACACACAATATGTTTTAAACTAAATAAACAACATCGTATAATAATATTACGTGTTACAGTGGATATCTTCAGTGAAACTTGAAGACTTAACGCGAGAAGTGATAAGCCTCAGGTTAGGCTGTAATGAATCGGATCTAAATGTTTGTTTCTTGCACGAACCACTAGATGAAGTATGCCATCTCCATATGTATGCATGCCTTTTGCACATCACAACATGCCTTATTATGCATCTAAATCCAATCAGGACCTCAAAAGAACACGAAATTCAATGTCATTCTGCCTTTTCATTGAGGTTATTGAATTTACAATACCAGTAGCCAGTCATATAAAATGACTAATAAAATATCCATTAACAAATGTCTGTTAAAAACTGGTAAATTCCTATGACGTTTATTCTCTGTGTCACATCTGATACAAGACAACACTTATAGACAGTCTTCTCTCTGTTCACATTACCAACAATATGGTTATGTAATCTTAAAACATGTTTAGAGTATGTATCCAACTTTCTTAACCAGAAAGCAACAAACAAGAACCGATAAATTAACTATTAAAAACACTACGTATAGTTAGTTTTTGTTGTTGGTGCATATATTTACATATTTCAGAGGTTGTTTAGTCAACTTAAATGACTCATTCTCTCAGAACTGAAGAAAATTTGAGAAGAATAAGTCCATTAACACAGAGTCAAACGTGATTTCTGAGTATTTCAGTACATTGTTGTTCAGTTTCTTCGTAAACATTACCGCCATCTGTCGTCACTCGGTTAAAATTCACCCTTTAAATTTTTTTAATCAAGAGTTCACTTGTTTAACTAAGACCTCACTTGTTTAACCAAGACTTCACCTGTTTGTGGTAGAGCTGTCCGCAGAACCTGGTGCCTCATCAGTTTCATAAATAATTCGCAAACTAACAAACCCTGACCTGCAAAATATTGAAAAGTTAGAATCAATGTAGTTTGTGGTTCTATATTTTTATAACGTTTTTACATACTTTATACTTTTAGAGAGGAAGAAGGTAGTAGGTCAGTTTGGCTATACTTTATGCTTGTCTGTAAAAAAAAAGGGACTGCTGAGTCCCGTCGAGCCTGCGAGTTCTAAATATTTAAGTATCCCATGTTCCTGTAATGGCTACTTAATATATAACTTAGTTGTTCAGCAAATAAACAGTAACTGTAAAGTAGAAAAAAATATGCAATAATGGTTTAAATCAAAATATGTGATTTATATAATTAATGTTAATTTTCATTTTAACATATTGTAACTATTTTGATAGATGAACAGATTATCTATGTCTTGAAAAGCAGGACTTCTTGAAGGTTCCATGTAAATCATTCTACTTTTATATACTCTGTAGCATGATGGATTTCTTCATATCCGAATCATTTTGTTTTATTCTAAGTTTGATGTTTTGCTTTTTCCTCGTTAACTTAATGTAGATGTATTGTTTTCACTTTTCATACCTTTTGATATAGATCCATAAGACAGTGCTTAGAAGCTCCTTGATAACAATGCTCGACAAATAGACAACAATTATATAGCATGTGTCGTTTATCAGTTTACGAATGTTTAGTAAGAAACCATCTAATTGCATGCCGGCTATCTTTGATGAAGATGTCGCATTCCTGAAACAAAAGATAAATACGGCTGTAAGCTACACCATTAATAATACCCCTACGGAAAACATCAATCTTTTTCCAAAGTTATCGTTCCTATTATCTCTGTCAACGTAAATAGTCAAATAGTCCCGTGGTATTAGTTCGTTACAGTTTGAAAATTAATATCCCTCTGTAAAACAATCCGTAATAGTAATATATAGATAAAGTTTGCAAATATGCTTGTAACTGAGTCGGTGACAGATGAGTTAGTGATTTGGAAAAGGAAGACTTAACTCTAGGTACAGATTGTCACTGAGTCGGTGAGAGAAGAGTTAGTGATTTGGAAAAGGAAGACAATTAACTCTAGGTCGTGACGAGTCGGTGCAGAGAGAAGGATTGGAAAAGGAAGACAATTAACTCTAGGTCGTTGTCACGAGTCGGTGAGAGAAGAGTGGTGATTTGGAAAAGGAAGACACCTAGGACGATTGTAACTGAGTCGGTGACGTGGTGGTTGGATTAACTCTAGGTACAGATTGTAACTAGTCGGTACAGAAGAGTAAAGTTTTGCAAAGGGCTTTCTAGGTACAGATTGTCCTGAGTCGGTGAGAGAAGGTTAGTGATTTGGAGGGCTAGATTGTCACTGAGCCGTCGGTGACAGAAGAGTAAATGATTTGGAAAAGGAAGACAATTACTCTAGGTACAGATTGTAACTGTCGGTACAGAAGAGTATGGTTGGAAAGGGACTACTCTGATTGTACATATGGAAAGAATGAAACTACACACCTATCTTTAATATATTTCATCATTACTCAGTGTTTACCAATTATATGTATGTATTCTATCATTACGCAATGTTTAACTTTATTTGCTACATCAATACCCATTGCGTACCTATCATAATTTATATTATATCATTACACAGCGTGTACTGTTGCATATTTCATCATGACACAGTGTCTACCTTTCATACATTTTATCATTTCACGGTGTTTACCTTTCATATAATACTGGCAAGACTGGTGGAAAAGTACATCTGTCTGGTCTAACTTCAGCCAGTGTCTGGTCCCCTGAACCGTTATTGCAAGTTGCATCAACATTTATCCTCTTCAAATATTTGCAGTAAGCATTTGTATGCTCTTGTTCTATTGCTCTCCACTGTGTCTCTACTAAATTCAACACATATTGATGGTTCTGAATATTTACGTTCATAGCGTCTTCGTACATCTTATACTCGAGCCTGTTGATACGCGCTGCATGCGCTTTTAATCGTCGATTTATAAAATCTTCGTTTATACGCATGACGTCCTCCTGGAAAATTCATTCAAATGTAAAACACATAAATGCAATCAAACACTTCAAGGAAGACGTTTTACTGATGCCTAAAAAGTGACACTGATAAAAACGTCAGTTTCTTGTCTCAAAACAATTTGTACCGCCTCATTTGCCAATGAATAGTAATAGTTTTTATGCAATACCTTAACATGAATCCGAACAGCATAATGTATCAGAAAAGTCATAACAATGTTTTACGCTTCAAAAAAATGTTAACTTGTATCCAATATGCACTGGATTTCACGAGAGGCATAAATAAAAAACTTCATTAAGTTTTGTGACATATTTAGTAATTAACTCTTTTCAATGTGAAACATGTATACATACCATATCATTATGGTAACCAAGGTAACTGAAAGTTTCCCGGTTGATAAATTTGTACGAACACAGTGACACGAAATAGACCATCAATAACACAAACAGTGTGCCGATCAATTTAGGAATAAATAATGTTGATAATACCTGAAAATATATCAGATAAGACACAGTTGTCAAAACAATTCCTGTAGCAATAATAGTTAAAACACGATACAAGGTTTAATTTTTATCACGTCAAATATAATTGCATTTTCCGGTAAGAAGATTTAAACATACTGACTCATATTCGTCCGAATTACCTTCACGAGCAACCTTCCCCATTAATGAAAAGAACGTCGGTGTGATCTTCAAATATGATTTACTGACTCTTAAACGTGTAAAACCATCTCCATACTGTTATGTTTAAACTAAAAATAGCGATTCTTGCACAAAACACTGGATATTGCCATATAATTAGGAAAATGTACACATCTAAGTATTATTTCAAGAGAACATCCGTAAAAAAATACTGAATAATAATTGATCAAATTTATCAACTTTGTTTCATGCTCCAAGGTTTACAACAATGTCAATTAAGATTTAACGGTTTCTAATACGTAATAACCAAATATATCTGAACTGTAAATTACTTACCCGGTTCAAAATATTTTTAACTTTGCTAGAGAACGACTTTTTGTTGATTTTCTTAACTTCTTCATTATTTGGACCCTCTGCAAATACAAAGGAAAACTTCATTTTTGGGTAAAACAAGATCTAAATTGGAATCTACAATTTAAAACGAGGCTTAGAGAGTTTTGCATGTTTTGAATTATGTTTAAAACAAAATCAGTTGTTTATTTCGCATGGCTCAGTACATGAAACGATTTCACAAAACAAAGTGCTTCAAAAACACTGGTTTTTTCCTGTTTAGGCTGAGAAAGTGAACTGCTACGGGATGAAGTTTTAGATGAATAAATTGTTTGATTGAAGAAACATGCGAAAATTGACAATATCAGATTCCTTAGATATATACCAAGTATCCTAAACAACAACACGAGGACATTAATTATAGGGATATATTTGTGAGCGAGGACGGGAAATTGGCATTATTATATTCCTTAGATATATACTAAATATATAAAACAACACGAGGAAAATGATGGTGAACGGGGACGGGAAATTGGCATTATCAGATTCTTTAGGTATACATTTACATCACAAACAGAACTATGAAATGAATTCTAGGAAAATGATGGTCACCAGGGAAGAAAAATTGGCAATGAAATTAATTTCTTTATGAACTACTAGTATATTCACTATTGACGGTGTCAAGTAATGTCTAAAATAAAATAAATGTAATTGAGAGCTGCTTATTCACAATTTAGATGAAATTTTGGGAAGCAATATAATTATTTCCCACAGCCTAATATATATATCTCAAACATCATATTGGAGCCTAGAATTTATATAATAATAACAGCACAGAAATATTCGAATTTCTACTTAAAACGGTTTATGTCATGTTATGGTGCATATTAGCTATATTTCTATATCGATTATCGATTGATCAGTTTACATCGGTGCCTCCTCCTAGATTATTGACATTCATGACGTGTTTTGAAGAAATAAACAAAGCGATCAGCTTTGATGAGGTTTTCCCCTATATTTTTGTCAGTGATGTTCATATCTGTTTACAAAATATTCATTTTCTATATTTCGGTAACGAACATTTAAATCTCATTTGATAAAAACAATTTACCCAATATTAGACATTTGCAAAACCTTCATCATTGAAACATTTAAACGGCTTTGCAGGTACGTACGTAACGTATAAAAATACATACAGGAGCAAAGCGTCAGGACATGTACATAGCTTGAAAAGCGGTTATTTTTAATATTTTAGTAATGTTACGCCCTTATTTTATTACAGTAATAATCTTTATTAAGCGGTATACAATGTTATATTACAATTGTTGATACTAAACTGTGCTATAACTAAGCTGTTTATGCTTAATGGTTTACTGTTATCGTTACTTAAACTCCTTTGACGAAGAACGTACATGAAAGAAATGTTCAAAGACACGTGACTGTAAGAGATGTACTTTTCAGAACCAAGTAACAATGTGAATATCTAATGTTAACTACAAATAGATGCACACGTGCAACATGTCGAGCCAGCCAGCTGTCAAAAGGGCTAACTCCTTACCAAGTAGATATAGGTCACAAAACACTAAATATTGGATGTAACATGCGTGTTGCACCACAGAAAAGTGGTCTCGATTTTTCTCTACGGCCAGTAATAAAAAAGTTACAATATAAGCTATTTATAGTAACAACAAAGGGAAGTAATTTTAAAAACAAGGGTAGCTAATGGTGGTGAACATTTATGCCAAGTGACATCAAAATCCCTCCATGCATGAAGAAGAAGATATTCTTGAATTTGACCTTTAACCTCTAAGTGTGGCCTTGACCTTAGACATAGGGACCTGGTTCTTGCGCATGACACTCCGTCTCATGATGGTGAACATTTGTGCCAAGTTATTTAAGATTCCCTTGATCCAAAGTCATTCTTGAATCATTCTTGTATCTGACATTTGGCCTCTAAGTGTGACCTTGACCTTGGAACTAGGGACCTGGTTCTTGCGCATGACACTCTATATCATGATGGTGAACATTTGTACCAAGTTACAGCAAAATCCCTCCTTGCATGAAGAAGATATGCTCCGGACAAAGTCATTCTTGAATTTGACCTTTAACCTCTTAAGTGTGACCTTGACTTTAGACCTAGGAACATGGTTCTTGCGACGACACTCCGTCTCATGATGTTGAACATTTGTGCCAAGTTATTTAAGAATCCCTTGATCCATGGATAAGTTACAGCCCGGACAAGCTAAATTCGGACGGACGCACGTACGGACGGACGCACGCACATACACCGAACCGCCATTTGGACAACTATATCGAACTTTCGCAAGCGGCTCGACAAAAACTATTTCACTGTGTGTGAATTTTGGCTATTTCCAAAACAAGGGGCTGGCTTTTGTCACAGGTACTGATTATATTTGCTTCCAAAATGGCACTGGAGATGTATGCAACAGGAGAATAAAAAAGAAGTAATAACGTTCAAGTTCCCAACCGTTCTGTGACACAACTACCTAGCCTGAGGATCAAGTAAGATTGCTCGGTCTGAAGTCTTAGACAGGTTTCCCTCAAAGCTACCTATTTTACTATCGTGACTGCTTAGATAATACTTCATAAATCTGTAACGTTAATCTTGCATTTTAATTCATCAATAAACTTTTTTTTCTATAGAACTACATTTTATATACTGCAAATAAGTGAGACATTAGGTTTTTCCCTCTATACTTGTCTGGTAAAACGACATGCAAACTTCCTATACGATACATACCATCACAGTGTGCTATGCCACCTGTATAATTATATTATATCGTTATTTGGTTTTAGTAAACCTTCTGCATCTAATGTTATGTTTTGATTTACATGCAAACAAGTGTCTGTAGCAAATCTCAGCTTCAAATCGTAAAAACACTATCGTAATTACTACACAATTAATTCGCAATTCCCAATTATGTAATGATTGGAAAACAGTATGCACTGTCTTTTTGCATTTATAACACCTTTGTAAGTAATTTTCAACACATCCCAACACACTGTTTTAAATGGGACACATCTTGTGCAAAATAACTATTATATAAATCTAGGGGTTTTCTGCCGTACAAGTCTATTTCTTTAAACAGGTGTGTTTGCAGAATTTATCTTTTTATATAAATCTTTATTAGAATCTCATCAATGTATATCACAAGGCAAATTCACAAACAATTAATTGACATACATTGTCATCCATTAAACTATATTAGACACTTATCATATAATATTTTTGTTTTCTCTTCGGAGAAGAGGGGTAAATTGGTATGCAGAAGTCGGTCGGTGGGTGGGAGGGTCTTTCCGTCCGTCTACCAAGGGGTTTGCGAATGATAACTCAAGAACGCTTGGGCCTAGGATCTTGAAACTTGATGTGGAGGTTGGTTATGACCAGCAAATGATCCCATTCGATTGTAAGGTCAGTAGGTCAAAGGTCACAGTGACACAGAATAGTGAAACGGTTTCCGGACGATAACTCGCGAACGCTTTGACCTAGCATCTTAAAACTTGATGTGGAGCAAATTTCACATTGACTTCTACTATAAAAACGTTTCCTTGCATAGTTCGACTTTTTCCACATTACTGGCTGCATCAAAGGGGGAATTTGTGTTTTACAAACAGCTCTTGTTTATAATATATTCAAATGTCAATGTACCATGCCCATGCCGATTTTACATTGATGGAATTGATGGAATGGTCAATGCAAAAAGATTGCTACATCTTTACATGCTAAAACGGATTTATTTCTTTATTTCGTATTTAAATAAGAGATAGTGTACCTTTCTTCTCCCTAACGTCCACATATATTGGGTAACCATACAAGAGGAGTTGCCCTATTCCACAGGCTTTGATCATTCGGTGAAGCATCCAGAATATATCAATCACAATCATAAACACAAGAAAGATCGTGTAACTGCCTGGGTCCAAAGTGGAAACTTTCTTCACATTCTCTGTAAATGTAAGACACACCAAATATTTATACATCCTATTGTTCAATGACAAACGCATTTGAGCAAAATGTTCACTAAATATTGTGCTTGACCAGTTGCTTGTAACTTCAACATGTTGAATGATGGTTAGGTCAGTACATATAAGTATAAGATTTCCACGTTTTGAAAAAAAAACTAAAAAACTAAAAATAAATGTACATTGTTAAAGAAAACGGAAAGTGCTATCTGTATAAAGTAAAAATAAGACATCATGGTGATGCTTTATATCAAGAATAATGTTTATATCCAGTTTACCGATCAAGCTTCGAACAACAGGGCCGATACATAAACATTACGAGTTCGTATTCCGGATATTCACTAATAAAACAAATGAAACATTTTTCTGATTTCGGAGAAACATTTTGTAAAAGAAAAAAGGTGTCGTACGTTTTCATGAAATAATAACATACTATTTAAAGGTATACATATGCATACTTTAAGAGAAATAAATAAGACATTCTTAACTGTGAAGTTAAAATAGGTACCTAGTTTTCCTTTTAAAAGAAACACGAAATGTCTATACCTTCTGTATCAGCAGTAGTTTTATTGTTTCTCCTGGTATGTAGATCTGGTTGTATGAACCATTTATTTATGGTTTGGGAGGACAGCGGTGTCTTGTGGGTTACAGTTGCTCGTATTTTCTGTCTGTTTAGATCGAATGCATACTGACTTCCTCTTAAGTCTGGTAAATCCGGTAGAGACAGCGTTAAACCTAAATTGAACAAAGTAAAAAAGGAGACAGCGTTAAACCTAAATTGAACAAAGTAAAAAAGGAGACAGCGTTAAACCTAAATTGAACAAAGTAAAAAAGGAGACAGCGTTAAACCTAAATTGAACAAAGTAAAAAAGGAGACAGTGTTAAACCTATATCGAAACATGTCCTAGAACATTAAACCTATATCAAACATGTCGTAGAACATTAAACCTATATCAAAACATGTCGTATAACATTAAACCTATATCGAAACATGTCGTAGAACATTAAACCTATATCGAAACATGTCCTAGAACATTAAACCTATATCGAAACATGTCGTATAACATTAAACCTATATCGAAACATGTCGTAGAACATTAAACCTATATCGAAACATGTCGTATAACATTAAACCTATATCGAAACATGTCGTAGAACATTAAACCTATATCAAAACATGTCGTAGAACATTAAACCTAGATCGAACATGTCGTAGAACATTAAACCTATATCGAAACATGCCGTAGAACATTAAACCTATATCAAACATGTCGTAAAACATTAAACCTATATCGAAACATGTCCTAGAACATTAAACCTATATCGAAACATGTCGTAAAACATTAAACCTATATCGAAACATGTCCTAGAACATTAAACCTATATCGAAACATGTCGTAAAACATTAAACCTATATCGAAACATGTCCTAGAACATTAAACCTATATCGAAACATGTCGTAAAACATTAAACCTATATCGAAACATGTCGTAAAACATTAAACCCATATCAAACATTATTCAAGATAGAGACAGTGTTAAAACTAGACCCAACAAAGTGAAAGTATAGAAAGTGTTTAACCTATATCGAAAACAGTAAAAGTAAAAGACAGCATAAAACCTATATTGAACAAATTAACGCGCAATTTTAAAATGCATTAAACCTGGAATAAGTACCAAAAATGTTAAACAAAAAAAGGAACATTTACTTTTAGTATGTAACATTACAAGTAAGAAATTAAATATCGAACCGTGCACACTCGGTCAAGTTGAGAAAACATTTTTTATTCTTGGAAAGTTCAGTCAG
>JAFMSR010002238.1:0-24979 GCA_022818135.1 Saxidomus purpurata
AACTTTTATTTTCTTTTGTTCATTTTCTATATGTGAAATAAAAGCATAATTTACCGGAAATATCGTGATCCACCGTTCAACTGGTGAAATACAACTTGTATTTTCGTTTGTGTCTGCACGGCAAAGAGGACAATAGAAAATCCCGTTAGTTTTCACATTTCTTGCGCATTTGACCAAACATAAATGGCAAAATGAATGCGAGCATGGCAAAATTCTTGGTTTTTTTAAAATATCCAAACAAACAGGGCAATAAGTACTATCATCTTTATTCTTGTCATACCCAGAGGTCGCCATTATAACAGTATCGGCATCTCCGCTGAAGATTTAACATATGGCATACAGATAAATTAGAATACAATCAATGCATGATATAGCAAGAAATGTTTACGTATTTATTTTATCTGATACAAATTAGCATTGGTATGCTCGTGAACAAATTATGTTATTATTAATTGTCATTTCAACGAATTTATTAATTGTCATTTCAACGAATTCATTATTTGTCATTTCAACGAATTTATATCCAGGGACTATTTTTTCTGAAGTAAATGTAAATATAACTAATAAATTTGATAATCTAGTGATAGATAAACAGCAATTACAATTAAAATGTAAAATAAAACAGCTTTTTTGAAAACAAGTTGTATTTAATCAGATTTTGCAACAAACAATTCAAATTCACAAAATAGATAGGAATAAAGTTACTTACATTCCTTAATTCTACTTTATCTTCCCGTACTCGTGTGTAATTTCCAGCAGTGTTTGTTTACCTGTTGTATCCATGGAGTATTGACGTCCTTTATTGATATAGAGATTGTGTGCATTTTCTGAAAATTGTATAGAAACTTTTTACTGGAAAAGCATAATTGAGGCATTTGTCGAATATAACTGGCTCACGATATTCTGTATTTCATTTTCTGAAAAAGACATTTTAAAAGCACGGTATAATTGAATCCAAGTCTTTGCATAGAATTGAAGTTAACGTAAATTGAAAACGAAATCGGTGGATACAAAACTATTTGACGAAGCTTATTTGATAAACATTCTATGCAACTTTAGGTTAACATTACGCAAATAACCATTTATGCTGTTGACAATAAACTCCTATAACATTTAACACTTCAAATGCATAAACGTGAAAAGAACACGCATAGGAATGCAGATGAAAATACCGTGATTCGTGTCGTACTCCATTGTCGGACACCCACGGTCGTTGACTCCGCTACGCTCCATACGTGATGTATGCAGGGTAGCGGAGTCAACAATTATGGGTGTCTGACGATGGTAGTACTCTGGCTTTCACTATTTCCGAGTTGTATACTTCTTAATGCGTTTCATTCATAAATTTGTGTTTAAGGAAAATTATTAACAAATTTATTATCGGCGACTATCGCAGACGATTACTTGCGTCATATTCCGTATTTTTTCCAGAACAAATATCACAGAGGAATACATTTGCCATTTACAATGTATAATACATGTAGTATTTCCTATTTATCACACGTCTCATACTTTTAGTAAAAGTGAACTGTTACCTTGGCGTGACCATCAGTCCAAGCACAATAAGCTTTACCCTCTCCCGGGGTGATATGAAAAGGGCATTTTTGAAAAGTTTCAAGGCATGCAGTTAATTTGAAATTCTCTCCAACAGCTGTTTATCTGTGTCCAATTAAATTTGCTGATTCAGATTAATCCAGACAAAACGTTGTCGGATCGGTCAGACTTATAGCAGATTTATATGTGTAAGATGAGAAAAGTTGTTCATCTAATAGTATAGACAAGACGGTCATCATGGCCCTATCTCTTTCATCAGTGAACTTACAAAAGGAAGTCTTTTGTCGCTAAAGATGGTCAGTAATTGCTAAAGAAGACACTAGTTGCCAGAGAATGTCATTGGATACTTAAGAAGTCACTGGTCACTAAAAACCACCAGATGCCAGGGGTAGTCAGCAGTTGCTATAGATATCACTGGCTACAAGGAAAAGTCAGAGGTTCTCAAAGAAGTCAACTGCTGATACTTGCTTAGTTCGTCAATGGTTGCTAAGAAAGTCAGTGGTGGCATGAGGGTGCTAAAGGTTGCATGAATCTCAAAATGTGTGTGAGTAAGGCAAAATTCTTTGTGATTAAAAAATATCCAAACAAACAGGACAATGAACACTATCATCTATAGCATACACAGAAGCCGACATTCGCCGTGTGCACTTTTAACAAATTATGCAATACAGCTGAATTAAAATAAGATGGGTGATACAAACTACTGGTTACAGGTTGTAGATTTAAGTTCTTTTTCACAGGATCGTGCTTTTTCGTGACTTACACAATCTATGTAGATTGAAATGCATTTTTCAGATATAAGTATGTTGATAATTATGTTGTTTGTAATATGAAACACATGTATTGTAACAAATGCTTTCTTCTCTGTGTATCAAGAACAGATTAATATCTTTAAGTGTTTTTCTGTCACTATTTAAAACAGAACAGGACATAAAGCTGTACCTTTATCTCCATGTAAGTTAAATAGGCAACGTACAATGTGTGAATGAACTGTGTTTCGTTTTCAAAGGAGAACATTGGTTGCCATTGGAGTTGTTATGTTAGCACAGATTAGTTTTTAGTTTTGTCTTTCCTTGCCTAGACTGCATTTCAGTTATTTCAATGAATTTATATATGACATATGCTATCTATGTCCAGGAATCAAGATTATATGTTTCTATTATAATGCATATACATTTTTTTCTCATGGTTGCCGACTCTCGTCTGCTGTGTCGGGGTCCTAATATAATGACTAGGACCTAGGCTGTGTGCACAAAAAGACGAATGTTTGTAAAGATAAAAATGATAAAAGTATGTAAATAACTTTAGGATACCGCTCAGACTGTCGCAATGTGCGGTACATTTTAAATCAAATTTACAGGTCTAATAAATTCACATTCCAATCTATTGTACCCTTCTTGAAGTTTTGAAGATGGAGCTTATTGATCAGTATAAAATAGCACAAGAAAGTAAATAGATCAAATTTAATCTAGATCCACTAGATTCAAAGTCAAAACGCTCTGCACTTTGTTTCTATAAACTAGGTGATTTTCGAGTGACGAAAGTTTCGCAATTTGTAAGCAGACGACTTCATAATTTAAAATTCGCGAAAAAAGACTTATCTAATAATCAATCTATGGAAATAATCTTCTGCAAAATTCTTGAATTTGCGAATTAAGGAATCTGTGACAAATAGCTAAAATTAAATCATCGCCAATAATAACTGTCATTATCACCACCACCTTTTTCTTATCCAAAAAAGTGTTCTTATAATCTTGTTAATTATAGTAAATAAAGGTAGAGGTAAAGTGTCACCCAGTCATCTGACCGATGAGACTCCTTCTTTCTTAGCACACTTACCTCCCAAATCAAGTCCCTTAATGCTAGGCACCAGGCATGTAGGCATACAGGAACCATTCTTAAACTAGCCGCGGCTCATAAACCGGTCATATCAGATAGGACCCCTGGCGGGATTCGAATCTTCGACCTTAAATATGAAAATAACGTTGTTTCTTCTTTTTTTATTGTTCTTTATACACATGTGTGGTCCGTAGTGCCATCCATTGTTAATTTGCAGAAGAACTATTTTTAAACAAAATCAATTAAGTCTTTTAGAGGTTCTCACCTGAGGATTTACATCAAAACATTGTATGTTTGCGGACTACCTGAAAATATGTATGTTGCACAATCATATATTCAAACAAATTGATAAACTTATTGGATCCGCCTCCGTTGTCGAGTGGATAGTGTCGCTGACTTTAAATCACTGTAACCTCTCATAGAACGAGTGCCATGAGTGTGATCCCGGTTACCGATCATGTCTCTTTATGTGAGAAAGTTGGCAAATTTTTACGGATGATAGGGGTCTAGTACTGGTTCTTACGGATGATAGGGGTCTAGTACTGGTTCTTACGGATGATAGAGGTCTAGTACTGGTTCTTACGGATGATAGGGGTCTAGTACTGGTTCTTACGGATGATAGAGGTCTAGTACTGGTTCTTACGGATGATAGAGGTCTAGTGATGATAGAGGTCTAGTACTGGTTCTTACGGATGATAGAGGTCTAGTACTGGTTCTTACGGATGATAGAGGTCTAGTACTGGTTCTTACGGATGATAGAGGTCTAGTACTGGTTCTTACGGATGATAGGGGTCTAGTACTGGTTCTTACGGATGATAGGGGTCTAGTACTGGTTCTTACGGATGATAGGGGTCTAGTACTGGTTCTTACGGATGATAGGGGTCTAGTACTGGTTCTTACGGATGATAGAGGTCTAGTACTGGTTCTTACGGATGATAGGGGTCTAGTACTGGTTCTTACGGATGATAGGGGTCTGTACTGGTTCTTACGGATGTAGGGGTCTGTCTGGTTCTTACGGATGATAGAGGTCTAGTACTGGTTCTTACGGATGATGAGGTCTGTACTGGTTCTTACGGATGATAGAGGTCTAGTACTGGTTCTTACGGATGATAGGGGTCTGTACTGGTTCTTACGGATGATAGAGGTCTGTACTGGTTCTTACGGATGATAGGGTCTAGTACTGGTTCTTACGGATGATAGGGGTCTGTCTGGTTTTACGGATGATGGGTCTAGTACTGGTTCTTACGGATGATAGGGTGTACTGGTTCTTACGGATGATAGAGGTCTGTACTGGTTCTTACGGATGATAGAGGTCTGTACTGGTTCTTACGGATGATAGAGGTCTAGTTCTGGTTCTACCCACGATGGTTATTAAACTGCTTCAATGTTAAACAAAATCAAAAAATAAGGTTGCAATAGGCGTGAAACTCCTTCAAATAAAACAGATTAGGACCAAGGTGTAGAACCGATGGATTACTTATATGCAGAGAGGCTAACATGTTTTTTTTGTGTTTTTTTAATTGATGTTTAAACAGTTAAAAGCCAGTAGTTTAGATTTAAAAGCCAATATGTCCTTGATTAATCGAAATAATTGATTTGTCCAGATTAAAGCTATATATGCCTGGCTGTATTTAACGTGAAATACATGCTCCTGCAATAGCATTAACCTTAGACGCAATTTAATGGTAGTGATCACAAATTGCATTGTCATCTAAATCAGCTTCGATGACATCAACTAATCCTTATGATAAAAAGGGAACGCTGGTGTCTGCCTCCCCAAAACAGAAAACTCTTTACGTATTTTACAAAACAATTATGTATGTCTCTTTGAAAAGTATGTAATATGTAACGATAATGAAATATACCATACAACAAAGAGAAGCAAGATAACCTATGCCTATATCTTGTGACTGAATACTGGATAGTTATGAAATCATGAAAATTAATCTCGGGTATGCAGTTTGGCAGACAACATACCATATACGTATTATGTAATTTATAAATACATTTTAGAAAAGATCGTGTTTTAAGGTTAAGTAATATTATGAAATTTGTTGAGTTACAGTCAAGTATGAATTACTTGGTAATTTATTCTAATTTTTTTCAAAACAAGCTCCTCAAAGCATTCTACGCCTCTTTAGATCAATACTGCGGCTATCAGTAATATTTTGAGATGCATTTTTCATCTGGAATATTAGTAGTTCCCGGAAGTCAGGTTTTCGATTCCGTTGGTCACCCTACTTATAACAACCCAAAGAATGTTCATTAGTCATCTGTGTATGTTCCCCAGTAATTAAGGATCACGGATATGTACGTAAAATGACAGTTTGGTTCCTTAGTCATTTAACCGCAGTGTTTTATGCAATCTGTCCTAAAACTCTAGATGCGTCAATGTTGCTATGAATGTTATACATGAAAGGTTGCAAAAAATGTTTGAAGCTAACAAATGACGCAACAACACTCCTATCCCCCTTTTTAAAGGAAAATATCCATAAATATTTTTTGTTCCTTTAAAAGAAAGGTATTTTTTGTCGCAGTTTTTTGTTTTTTTGGGTTTTTTTACATGAAACAGACCTGTGGTTTATATACGAATAATTTTTTTTTTCAATTTTTAGTGTAAATTTGATTCATAATTTATATTTTGAAAATCGATACAATTTTTATATACGATTGAAATTGACTTAGGTCATATGTGATCAGAATTGAATCATTTATTTGCCCCCACTTTATGATGTAATGATCTTGAAAGAACAGCAATACATTAACGATATATCTCGGTACAATGAAGTGCAAATGTGACTAACTTGTGATCTTACCACGTTATAAAAACGAAACTTACTAACAAAATTAGCATATCTTGAGGGTCTTCTTTAGCAATAAGTGAAAAAAATCAACAAGTAGTACATACAACAAGCAGCTAATAAAATACAATGTATATAACGAACACATAATAAAGTAATAAGAATGTTTTGGAACGGTCATTCACCAAAAATGCGCTAATCTAACCATTCCACGCGTGTTAATTGCACCAAGTGTGCTATTCAATTGTCATGCCCCAAATGTCAACTTACCTGTTGTCAATTCATAATTTGGTAAAAGCTTTACCAATACTAAGCTTAAAAAACTCAATGTTCTTGTTAAGCAAAAAAATCAGGGAGCAGTACTCTGTTATCAGGTACTGAGTTTCTAGACACGATTGTTCCTACAAACACTCCATAAACCATTTACCCCTAAACTTCACGCAGTTACAAAGGCTACCATTTTGCATCTTTGTCAGATCTGAAACACAAATGCATTTTACTTAACCTTAAAACGTAAGATGTCTTCACAAACTTCGATCACATAATGTACTGAGAGGAAAATGCTTATGCTGGTACTTAGGCTTGGGATAAAGCAATCTAAAGCTTATTGGAACCTATAGTTTTCTCTACAATCACTTTACCGTACCAATTGAGCCAAAACATAACGTTTAGTTTAGTTTATTACAATTTATTTTAGCTCGATTGTGAAGAAAGCGCTAGTAGTTTATCGAGTCATTCTCGAGTCCGTCTCCTGGAAACAACCAGTACTGGTGTCATATGAGGAGGAACGATCGTGACCCCAGTGGGGCTCGAACCCCGCAACATCCGGGATGAGCGGCAGACACCTTAACCTCTACACCACCGATCCCGTTTTGATGGTATTGACACAGTTATTGACACTCTTTATTAAACAGTTATTAGTCAATTTTGGAGTTACGCATAACCTTATTGTATATTTTTGGGTGTAGATGAGTAAACAATTGTGCTGATAATTGGTGATAAAAACGAAAAGAAATGTCCACAGTACAGTGTACGCCTAGAGAATAATTATGCGAAATATCCCATTTTTTTGTATTACCTCCCTTTGAATTAAATTCCAAAAAAACAATATTAAAGACGATTCTGTGGCAACACTTGATAAGAAATTGTTGATTTCTTAAGTGGAATTTTTAATTTCTATTCGGAGCTTTAGGACTGGCATGTTTGAAGCCGATCCGTCCGAGGATTATGGAGAGGTGATTGAATCATCCACTAAACTTGTCTCGTGAACATACATTAAATGATAATTGCCTTTTCCAACCTTCGAATTATTTCAATGTAGCCTTGATTTAACAACATAAACTCTACTTGCATGATTCATCATCATAAGAATACACTTCCGTCACCCACATGATGACTGTATGGATGCAACTGACGTAAACGAAAGGATAACCAGTCTTCTTAAGATTTAAATTTTAGTATTCAGGGAAGGCATATACAACTAATACAAACGTGAGTTAAGGAAAAATCATCTGGTTAACTTTAATTGCATGTTTTCTGAATTTTGTGCTTGAAATTGTACAAAATAAATGCATATGGTTATACCGCATGGACATGCATATTTTTTCTTATGGAATATTTATTTATGAAGTATTACATGTTTTCCAAGATGGCTGCCAAAGTTGCAGTTTCGTTTATAAAATGTGCGGCTGAATGTTTGCATGGATATACATTACATAATATACATAATTTATATTTGTTCACTACATTGTATTTCACATATTTCAGAAGACTTTTAACCAGGATCTAGACACGATCTATCTGGTAATTGAATTGCTAATTGATACCATTTCTTTTAAAATTATCTTTATTCAAAACAACCTACTTTTACATTTAGTTAAAACAGCGTTAATTAATTGTCACCGCCTTGTTCGTTTTCAAATCGTCAATCTCGTTTATAT
This sequence comes from Saxidomus purpurata, assembly GCA_022818135.1. NCBI lineage: Eukaryota > Metazoa > Mollusca > Bivalvia > Venerida > Veneridae > Saxidomus > Saxidomus purpurata. The sequence continues at coordinate 8,135 of JAFMSR010002238.1, forward strand.
TCTATTTGCATTATTTTCAACTCATTTTTCTGAAACTTAATTTAGATTTTTTTTAATGGAAATATATCGGTTTTAAAAAGAATTGGTTCCTACAAAGCCAATCATAGGTCATATGATCAGATAGGATGAACCTGTTATAACTACATTACAAAGTGTAAAACTGAAGATGAAGAAAACAATTGCATCACATAGCGGACTATGGAACATTTGACATACTGAGACACAATGCAACCAAACACTTCATTTATAACCAACATAAGTATTTAAAATTTGGACCAACCTGCATTATAAAAAAGACCCTTTCAACACTCTAAAATCAGTATAAACAGGAAATACACAGGAACATTTTCTTAATGTACAGTTTCAGTTAGGTTTGAAACTTAGTCATTTGAAGTCCTAATAAGGGATACATAAACAATGAATATAAATTCCATATGTGATAACAAAACAACAACAAAAATCTTTTTTCTTTTGAAACTAATTCAAAACTGCTAAAACTTCTTCATCATATCACAGGACTGATAGCATTATTGTACAAGACTGTCAACGAGAATTGTTCCATGCCGTACGTTTTGTAAGAAAACTAACGAACTGGCTCGTAGTACATTTACACAGCTAGCGTTAATGTTATAGGGAATACTTAATATGTCATTGTATAAATGTGTTGATACTATTTTTTCAGGACTGTCTACAAGGGAGCCGGCAGTATGTTTGCGAATCACCTGAAAATATGCATAAAGATAACTAGAACAATGGACATTGCGATGTTGCTTATCGCCCTTTCTGTCCATGGTATTCCCGTAGCGTCTAAGCAATGGTGCAAGAGAGGTGAGGGTAAAATCCTCAAGTGTAACTACTTACCGTGGGATATTCCGACTGGCTTTTCAAAAGTTCACATTTATAACTTTATGCAACAATACACGGTACTTAATATAAATAGTTCGTTCTTTAATACGACAAACTGGAAGCACGTGAATAACTTAGTTTTAAGTGACAATTCTAGCAATAAAACGCTACGATTTGAGGATAAATGTTTCATCGGACTTTCTGGACTAAACGAGTTGCATATGCACGTGCAGCTACCGTTTTATCTTGATCCATCATCACTTGTTGGACTAAATAATCTAAAAGCTCTAGATGTTAACAAATGTGGTCATCTTTCTTTGGAGACATTCGCATCTGTAATAAATGGATCTCAAAACTTAAAAACGCTAGAAGCTCTAAATATATCCAGGTTGAATCAAGATGTTGCAAATCTTGTTATTGGCTATTCATTCTTAGAGCCATTGGAAACTACCAACCTGAAATACCTAGACGTGATTGACACAGAAATAGACATGCTGCGTGCAAAAACCTTACAATATCTAACGAAACTGAAAGTGTTAAATTTCTCTTACTCTACTATTTCAGATATGTCCTTTGGGGACACTACGGACGAGGCTAACAATAGCCCCTTTAAAAATTTAGATCTTTTGGATGTTAGCTATTACAACTGGGGAAGAGTAGGAAAGATTGTCCCTAAAATCATCGAAAACTTTGACTTCATGTCACCGATTGACAACCCTGCTTTTCTGTACCGCATGAGACAGTTATTTTCATGTCAAGCTGTTAACATGAGCGGACTCTTTGAAGCCAACTCTAGAACAGTAAAAATAAATGACTGCAACGTGAATATTACAGATGACTTACAATGGCGTATGAAACAAGTGATAGTTAGGAAAAATAATTTATTTCGTTTAAATTTCCGTCTTTATTGTGAATATTACACAGCTCACACTATAGAAAGCATTGATTTAGCCGAAAATAAACTCGAATTCCTCAATCCAAGCGTACTTTCATGTATGCCAAATATTATGACGTTGGACCTTTCTTACAATCGTTTGTTTGTGATGGCAAATGAAGATATTTCTCTATTTTCAGACCTCTTTAGTTCATTGTCACATTTGAAGCTTCTAAGTCTAGCATTTAACAATTTACGCATCCTTCCGAGAAATTTGTTTGAAAGCAATTTAAATCTTGAAATTTTAAACCTTTCATCGAATCAAATAAGTCAGGTCACATTTACCATCAGCAAAGCACATAAGCTAAAAGTTCTTGACTTACGTTACAATCAAATAAAAATCTTGGATAAAGTTTCAATTGATATGCTGGAATCGATTCTCTCGATATCAAACCGAACAGACTCTGGAGAAATCGTAATACTTTCGAACAACCCTATCTCATGCTCAGCATGCGAAGCGGAATCGTTTCTAAGTTGGCTAACTTCTACAAAGTTGGTCAACAGTTCAAGGCTAAAGTGTGTCACGTTACATGGAGAATCAATAGAAATTACAAGTCATGCAGTACAACTTGTACATAACTTATGTGAAAGAAAGATAGTATTTATTGTCATTGGCATTTTCTGTGGATTTATTCTTATTCTCACTGCTGTTTCTGCTTTCATTTCTCTATTTCAACGTAAACATGAAAGTAGGCGTAAAGTATATCGTCTCTTGCGGAAAGGGAGGCAGGGATCTGCTTTTGAATATGCAGTTTTCCTCCATCATAGTGTTGACGATCAAGATTTCGTTCGAAGTACCATTGTCAATAAACTGAACTGTCATTTGAAAGAAACAATCGGAATCGCGGGTACAAAGAGGAACCTTGTCTGTTCAGAACAAGATGTACGAGTAGGTCATTTCACTTTTAATGAAATCACACAGTTGGCACATAGATCAGCTGTTGTTGTCTTTGTGTTATCAGAAACGTATTGTTCCTGTTCTGAATTCGAACCTCATATTCAAGCAATCATTAGTCTTAATAAACCAATTATGCTAATGCTCAAAGAAAAGGTCGATGAAAATTTGATGACGGAAACGATGAAAAACGTCTACAAATTGTACAATCAGGCAGCTACGAGAATTATCTGGACGGAAACAAAGGAAGGACATGTCCCGGACATTACATACACTAAGATATGTACATATATTATTGACCTCATTGTGAAGAACTTAAGTGTTTTAAAGCAGGATCATCATGTTACCAAGTATGGGACAATAAGTGATAGCAGAGAGAGATTAAGTGTTAACTGATCATAATTATGAGATTTAGATTTTGTAGAACAAAGAGATTACTTGCGTGAAAACCCTAAAACTTGGTACAATTTTAAATAACTTAAAAGCTACAAGTATTACACTTGTGGAAAAAATCGTCACCAATCTTAATAGATTCGGCTAAGACTTTCCAAAAAAGCTTCATTTACAGCTAAAGATTTTTTTGATATCGATTTTTTATAGAAGGTCGCTTTATTGGAATTGTGATTAAATGATGGCTTTATTAGCATTTTGATTAGATGGTCGCTTTATCGGCATTGTGATTAGATGGTCGCTTTATCGGCATTGTGATTAAATGGTCGCTTTATTGGCATTGTGATTAGATGGTCACTTTATTAGTATTGTGATTAAATGGTCGCTTTATCGGCATTGTGATTAGATGGTCGCTTTATCGGCATTTTGATTAGATGGTCGCTTTATCGGCATTGTGATTAAATGATCGCTTTATTGGCATTGTGATTAAATGGTCGCTTTATTGGCACTGTGATTAGATGGTCGCTTTATCGGCATTATGATTAGATGGTTGCTTTATCAGCATTGTGATTAGATGGTCGCTTTATCGGCATTGTGATTAGATGGTCGCTTTATCGACATTTTGATTAGATGGTCGCTTTATCGGCATTTTGATTAGATGGTCGCTTTATCGGCATTGTGATTAGATGGTCGCTTTATCGGCATTGTGATTAGATGGTCGCTTTATCGGCATTGTGATTAGATGGTCGCTTTATTGGCATTGTGATTAGATGATCGATTTATTAGCATTGTTATTTGATGGTCGCTTTATCGGCATTGTGATTAGATGGTCGCTTTATCGGCATTGTGATTAGATGATCGCTTTATTAGCATTGTGATTAGATGATCGCTTTATTAGCATTGTGATTTGATGGTCGCTTTATCGGCATTCGGATTAGATGGTCGCTTTATCGGCATTGTGATTAGATGGTCGCTTTAAGGCATTGTGTGCACAAAAGAGACTAAAGCATAGTCTGCTAGTTGCAGAAAAAGACCAATTAACCGACATTACATGCATACCTGCCAAAAATTGTACGGATACGAATATCATAAAAATGTAATTTTACCTCCCAGTCCTTAAACACCTATCCATTCCGACTCCCAGTTGTTTCACCTCTAGCCATTCCACTTCTACTAATTTCACCTCTCAGTACTTTTACACCTAGCCATTCCGGCTCCCAGTTGTTTCACCTCTAGCCATTCCACTTCTACTAATTTCACCTCTCAGTCCTTTTACACCTAGCCATTCCGGCTCCCAGTTGTTTCACCTCTAGCCATTCCACTTCAAGTAATTTCTCCTCTCAGTCCTTGTACACTTAGACATTCTGACTCCTGGTCATTTCACCTCAAAGTCGTTTCGCATCTACCTAGTCCGACTCCCAGATGCTTATCTCCTTGTCATTTCACCTTTTATTAAGATACATTTGTATATTGATACAAATTACTTTGATTGCAAAAGGTCTGCTGAGCAGTAATAATTCCAATATTACACGTATTTAATGACTATATCACAAATTTAATGTAACTTAATGAAAATAAAATTAAGCTTTATATAAAAAAAATTATTTCCCTTATTGCAGCATTTACTTTCACATAACTTCGTAATCTGTTTGTGAAAACAGTCTTTTTCAGTAAGTAGAGTAGCCATGCTCGCGCATATCATGTAATATTGAGGTCTGGTAGCGAACCTATGGTCAAATTCTTATTAAGGTCTTTTTTCAATGAATGAAGTTCTTTCTCAGCAAGAAATAGAAATGAAGCAAACTAAAAACAGAGGTTATTTTGTGTTACGCTACAGCCGCTTGTAGTGACAGAGATTTTTAATGCTCACCTGTATTTAATCTTTTATTGTTAGTTCACTTGATCACGAAGTGCTAATGTTGAAATATTATGATATTTTGATGTCTGTTGTCCCGCGTTGTCTGGAGGTAAGTTATCCTCTGAACCGTACCGATCTGCTTCATATACAATGCTGTCGGTCTATTCGGCGCACCTAATGAAAAACATTGGTTTGCAAACTACTATAAAACCAATAAACTAAACTAAACTTATCTTCAATCAAACAGAAAACTTCGATCATCTCTTGTCCATATCAAATTTATTATGATGAACAAATTTTGGTAAACAATGTAAAAGTCACTTTTTATTATCACATGTTGAAGTTTGCGTCATAGAAAAAATGTCGGTCTATTTCGTGCACCAGTAAATCTTTGCATATTCTAAAGTTTGGATAGGTGTTTTTGTACATATCATGGAGTGGGTTCAATTGTGTGTTTCAGAAATCACCAAAAGTGTATAAAAAACACTAAGGCCACACCAATTTGATTAATAGTTCTTCGGATTTTTTCTCTAAAAAAATGGGGCGGGCGAGCGAAATTTTTATTTTTATTTTATTTTTTACTTCTCAAATTTTCACAGGCGGCGAGTACTTTTTTTTTTTTTTTATTTACTTTTAGAAAATTCACATGCGGCGGGCCTTTTTAAATATATTCTTTTATTTACTTTTTGAAATTTCACATGCGGCGGGCTTTTTTTAATTTGATGTTTTGACCTTTTTTACTTCTCAAAATTAGAAGGTCCCATGTCTGAAATAAATCACATAATTATATCCTATCTTTTGTATGTAATTAAAACAAGAGGTGTCAGTAGTGCTTTCCATTAAAACAAAATGTTCGCAGTACAAAATCTAAAGGATCTGTATAAACAAGGGTCACAAGTAGCACGATAGTAAGCCAAGAGTTTTCAAACTTAATTGTTTACTACATTTTTAAATTAATTAAGTAGGTGCACACAAGACGTCAACTAAAAATTTTAAGTACAAATCAAGATACATGTTCACAGAGTTATCTTCCCTTGCTTACAGCTAAGTGTCATAAGTATTCCATCTTTCAAAGTAATCTCTCAAACGGTCAAGTCAACAAGTGGACAAGAATGAAAATTTTAACTGAGTTTTTAAGTCGAAAAGGGCCATAATTCAAATGAAATCCTGTGCATGAAAACTATGCATGAAAACTATGCAAACCTTTCTCCTGCCTATATATGTTTGGAGATCATGATGGTAAATAAGTATTCCAACTTTCTAAGTAATATCTCAAACAGTTAAGTTAAAAGTTGACTGGTAAAAAAACTTAAACGAGGTTCTAAGACGATAAAGGGCCTTTAATTAAAAAACGTCTGACAGAGTTACCTTCTCTTGTCTATAGATTGGGGTATTGATTTAAAACAAGTATTCCAAGATTCGCAGCAATACTTTAAAGGATTAAGTTAACAAGTGGTTTTACCCATATTCAATGTATTTTCCAAGTCAAAAAAGGGGCATAATTCTGACAAAAATGTACTCTTGTCTGTGGATGGAGGTAGAGTACACGTGTTTTTTCCATTGTCACCCTTCACCGCGATCCAGCCATCGTGTCCACGCAAAGTTGGTCATGCAAATGCCCCCAGAATCACCCGTCGACCTAATTAGAGTGTCCGATCACGGTGACCTTTGTCTGGACAGTGTTTCGCGTAGTCCACTTCGGGTCGTGACTTGAAATTTAATGTTTATTACTGATTAACTTTTTATTTATCAATAAAAATAGAAATATGTTTGTATTTTGATGTTTTCGAAACTTCCCGACGCCTAAAACGTTTTAATTACGATGCCGCTATCAACAACCGAGCTACCGGAAATCGTGTTGTTACGCGAACGCTGAATTTCAGACACTTGTAACAAAAAGAGTTTAAAATGAACCGAAAGTACCTGAAATTAGCGACATTTTAGCGCTGCGCAAAAATAAAATTTGATTTCTGACGGACATGCGGCGGGGTCTTTTTTTTTTTTTTCCACTTTAGGATTTTGAAGTAGCGGAAAATCCGACGAACTATTAATCAAATTGGTGTGGCCTAAACGCTATAACAACACTGAACAAGAACTTTTTTAACAAGCTGTCATATTTCAGAGAAAAAGTTAAAGAAAATGGCGGACATATTTTCAAAATGAGTCACGTCATGAGACAGTGGAACATGCAATATTAAATGGACTACGAAATAAAACAGGTATGAATACTTCTGTTTTAATGATTACTCTCCAATATGCAATGGATGTACAGTGCATGAAGGGCATTTAGCGAAAGTGATTTTCACATTGTCGACCTAGATTCAGTCAGCCATGAAAGACCTGTCAAAATTAATTTTCGTAAGCGATATTTTTGCCGCTGTTGACATCTTTCATATGAAGTTAATTTTCAGTTTTAGACTGGATATACGTCGAACATACTTACCTCTAAACGATCATATTCTGTTGGAAACTTGAGAAAACACACAAATAAAACAGCGAGCAGACGAAGTTGGGCGTGTTTATTTACACTCGTATGCAAATGATGTGCGCGAAAGACTGTAATCACCGCCAGAGCTAAAGCTGATGATGATTTTAAATGATATCCCAAAATAACTATTGTTAATTGTAACAAATTTTTGTTGTTGTAATTGTTGTTTGTTTTTAAATGTCTGAAACAGTCCCGCTATTTCACATATGTTTTCAATCTGAGTAAAAAAGCACTGTCTTCAAATGATATCTCCTCCTAAAACATTTGCCCAATTAAACCAAACTTCACAGGAATATTTACCGGAAGGTTCTTTTTTAATTGCTGAAGTGGCCCTGTACGACTGCATGCAATAGCTATCACAGTTAAAAAGATTCATAAAAAGTAACTTTATAAGCGAATCCACAGAGCAATTTTCACCAAACCTAGCAGGAATGTTCTTCGTGTGAATTTGTTCAAGGTTACGCTCTGCGACATGTAATGGCTGATTACCGGTACGCTTAAATAGAAAAAGTATTAAAATAAAATATTATCCGAAACGGCTTAGCCAATGTTCTTTCGGTTGGTCAGGAATCTACATTGGGTGGTCTCTCGTAAAATGCAAATGTGGTTCTTCTCTACTTAAAATCATGGCGTATCACAGATTAAAATATAATAATCTTCAAGTCTTATTTTGAAAACAGTGGCCCTATTGTACATTTGTACAGAACACTACAGTGTTTTTGAAAAACAATGGATCATGCAGAGTATGCTTAAACATGACCGGATGTCGGTCATTACAATTACACAAAATGTAAATATTTGTAAAATCAAGTTTCTACTTGTGAGATGGTGTATTGGGTATTCATTACCGAAACATTTCACTTGCATAAACACGTGTTAATTTGTTATTTTGTTCGGCTTTCACATCTTGTATTATATATCATTACCCATTGTTTTGGGTGGTTAGGAATATGTTAATAAAATATATGCTGGTCTCTTAGAATTTAGTCCAACAATTTACAAACCATTTTACCATAAAGTCAATTGAGTTGTCTCTCTTGGACCGCAATCTTACGTTGAGCTAGATACTGGGTGGCTATTAAACGATAAATTGTGTTGGATACTTTTGTTCAATTTGTCAATTTTTTGTACCTCAATTTTAGGCTGCGCGTTGTGGAAATAATAAAGGTACACAATGTATCTAAAACAATTATATAGACAATGGTATATACAAATGTAGTTAAAATAAAAGAAAATGAAAATGAATAAATAAAAACGGCAAGATATGTGATTAAAGAAGTTATGTTGTTTCTGTTTCAGAAATATGAAAAAGGTCCACAAAATGACAAAGTGGTAAAGTAAATATTATATAGAAACTCGAAAAAATCGGATGCTTTATAAAATAGTTTTGCATATCATGCACAGGAAGCATAACCTGACATTGTATCTCAGTTACAATTGTGTGTAAATGGCACCTTTAACTAGGAACTAAAAAGGCTAATACCTTGTTCAAACGTTCCTACTGTACTAATATATTTCTGATATTTAGTCTTATTCCACCACTAAATCTACCTTTACTGGTGTTTCTTGATTTTAATCCAAATATATGATGCAAACTATACCCAGGTATATCAAGGTTCGAATAGTCTTTATCACTTAAAATGGAATTATGCACATTTTGTTCACGAAAATATCCAGCTGAAATAGGTGTGTGTAAAAAGGGTAGAGGAAATAATAGCTTTTAACCCAATACAACAAACTCTTCGATCCTGCTTACAGTTCGAAATGATAACTTTCCAAATATTACTTTTCCTATTTTGGGAGAGTCAAATTTAAAAAAAAAACTCAACTACATGCAGGGGTTGCTTCCCTTCCACTCCCGAAATCTCTATCAACAACTAAAACAACTAAAGAGAGATCACTGCGAAGAAAGGACCTATTATTTTATTTGTCCAATTTTTGTATTTCTAAAGCACCAACTTCAAATACTAATGAGACATTATCTTATGTTTAACACATTTGAATGCACAGCAACCGAAAATTGCTTTTATAAAACAGTCACTTGTCGTTCAAAATACTAAGTCACTGTTATCAACAATTTCTAAACAACCTTGATCACATAGTTTTCTTTTTAATCCATTTATGTTCCAAAATGGGATTCTTATTTCCTCCTGACTGGCCTAAGCTTTGGGGTCTGAGACCTATGGCCTATGGTTCACATGGATGATGTAGAGATCCTTGCCGACAAATCGTGCGGATTTCCCAACATCCTTCGCTGCCTTCTTCGCCGGATATAGTGGTTTCCGAGCTTCACTGTTTTCCCTCGGAATTTGAATTCCAATACCGCGGTTAGGGTTCTTAAGTTCTTGAGTTTTTTTCAAACGACAATTTACGTATGTATTCCTTGTCCGTCGAGTAGAGAAACTTCACTGCTGATTGGCAAGGATTCAAGCTTCGCCTACAGAGTCTATCAGCCCTCTCGAAAAGTATAGCATTAGATTTTCCGGGTCAATGTTCAAAATATCTATGAAAACAGACCTTACTAAAGCGTCACAGTTTTTAATGTTTCCGCTCTCCGGGCTTTCGTTAACTGCGCTTTCCGCCTTTTCAATGTCTGCACTTTCCGGAATATCATAGGAAATGAGGTTGCCCTATATTAACTATGGGATAGTGGACGTGTGGTTTTCATGATCAAACGTTATTATCAGGGGGCAGAACACTATAAACAACGTCATAATTTCTGGACATGAGTGTTTAAACTTTAAACTTGAATATATGCTGTTGGAAAAGTTACAATTTTATATATGATTCAGATTATCAACATGTATTTTAATTATACTTAAAAGATAAGAAATGATAGTTGTTTTCTGACACTTGGAGCATACGTACCATGTTAAAGAACACTGTCTTATACACCTATTTCTGACATTCAAATAGCATAGTGTGGCCTTAGTTAACGTTGAATATGATTCATTGTCACAGGACCATACGTCCTTCATATACATGAAACAGATCAGTATACAAAGGAATTAAACTGCGACATGAGCTTCTCGATCTATTTGAATATAAATTTTTGAACGCTCGTTTGTGTAACAGACGCTAGAAAATGGATACATCGGCTACGAGAGCATTAAAGGCAGCCTGACAGTCGTAAACAAAGTTTCACTGTCCTGATTTATGGGCGTGAGTATTATCTTTGTATACTTTCTATATTTGTTACTGAAAATAATGCACAGTAACGTACATTGCTTTGTAAGTGACGCATGATAAAACTTTGGTATTTTTTCTTACTAAAAGCTACACAACGGAAGTGTTTTAAAGTAGTACAAAATGTTTCTGGCTATAGGGGAAGATATTTTGAAATCATCGGTAAACATTTAAGGGAATTCGATGATGAACATGCATGTTATTGTATTATTTAAAAGTCAAGTGCACTAGCTATTTAGTCAGCAGTTCTTGATAAAATGTACGTTAGTTGCACTATAGAACTGAATCTAATATTTGTATCGTCGAACACTTTAGGTATGGCTCCACTTATTTTTTTCCGTAGACTTACTGTATAACATTTTAGCTAGTTCCGCATACCAAAGCATTCGTTAACTATTTACACCGCTATAAACCTGTAGAACCATTTAAGTCACACCCAAAAATGCCCTTTTTTATATACAAATGTACATAATGTGTTACTTTTTGCGCCAGCAGGACATCACCCCCTCAACTGTGGTACTTTTATTTACATCCTGTCAGAAAATGAAATATATTCAGCCATAGGGTACCTTGATAGTAATCAGAAAATTCATAAAATATTTTTTGTTTGCTCAACCATTGTACTTTCAACTTTATTATAGAAGACTTTAGTGCTACCAATAATTTTGGACAAATCAAAGACCAAGGCCATCTACACGGTCCGCAATTTCCCCACGGAAATTGATTTGTCGGGAGTCCCGCCGAATTAGTGGAGTCTTACTTAAACACAAAATTTTACGTATTTTAAAGGAGTTTCGTCCTCCCTCTATGTCACTATCATTTTGGTAAACGTGTATTCATAACTCTGGTTGAAGAACATTACACTACATTACATAGCAAGCTATTATACATGTGACATAATGTGATCCCGTCTAGCTACACATTTCATATAGCCAACTGTAGTACTTTAAGTACAGTTTTCCTTTAAAACCAATGTATTTATACTTATTTCTTTAATGATATGACTAGTTTATTTTACATGGTGTTAATCTCGATGATGTATTATTTAATATTAAAACTGGGATATATTGGATTATAAACTCTAGATTAAGCCTTATTTATCACATGATGTTAGTGAAAATCGTCAGGAATAGTTATCTTGCTGTATTCTCGGTTTGTCTTGTAACTGTGAAATTTGGTATCCAGAATAGGTTACGAACAGAAAAAAGTAGCTATTTCTTGCGTTGCTTAAGTAAAAACAAGACAACAATAACAATTTTAATTACAACAATCGTTTTTAGCGTGAAATGAATTATGCATATTGAAAGTTTATTAGCAACGTCAAAAGAGAAGACAACATGTCATCATCAAGAGTCATCAATAAATTAACTTTTGTGAACGTGTTTCGGTAAGACAAAAAGCAATCACACGAAAACATGCACTGTGGGTATTTTTATGATATTCTTGTGTAACAATATCTGCGTTATCAGTTTAAGTTATCACCTTTTCAGGTATATCCAGAGGAACAAACAAATCGGACGTGTACTTCCTCAGTATAGATAAAGGTAACCGGGAAAGATGTGTGTTGCTGTGTTGCTTATCGCTCTAGCTGTCTATGGTGTTCCAGTGACGTCTAAGCAGTGGTGTAAGAAAGACGGTGACAAAGTCCTGAAATGTAACTACTTACCGCGGGACATTCTTCCAGGTTTTACAGAGGTTCACATTTATAACTTCATGCAAACATATACGGCGCTTGAAGTAAATAGTTCGTTCTTTGATTCAGCAAACTGGAAGCAAGTGAAAAATTTAGTTTTAAGTGACCATTCTAGCAATAAAACACTACGATTCGCGGCTGGATGCTTCAACGGACTTCCGGGACTAGACGAGTTGCATATGCACGTTCAGTTTCAATTTTATCTGGATCCACACGCACTTCTTGGTCTATATAATCTTAAAACATTAGATGTTAGTGACTGTAGTCATCTCTCTTTAAAGTCAGTGACCTCTGTTATTAAAGGATCTCAAAACTTAAAAACGCTAGAAGGTTTGAATATATCCAGGTTGAATTATCTTGTCACAGGTCTGGTTATTGACAGATTATTCCTAGTGCCATTGGAAGCTACGAATCTGAAATATCTACACGTGACAAACACACATATAGACATGCTACGTGCATATAACATAAACTTTTTAACAAAACTAGAAGTGTTGAATTTCTCTTCCTCTACGATTTCAGATATGACTATTCCACAAATTAAAGGCGATAATTATACTCTCTTTAAGAATTTAAGTGTTTTGGATGTTAGCTATTACAACTGGGGAAGAATTAGTGACCTTGTGCCTAAAATCATAGAAAACTTTAACTTCATTTTATTTCTTCTGCCTGTCTTTAAGTATCGCATGAAGCAATTGCTTTCTTGCCAAGCTATAAATATGACCGGTATGTTAATGGTTAACTCTAAAACAGTTAAAATAACAGACTACAACGTGTCTGTTACTGGTGACATTCCATGGCGAGTTAAACGAGTAATAGCAAGGCAAAATAATTTAAATCGATTAAATATCAATGTTAATTGCGGATCTTACACGGCTCACTCAATAGAAATCATTGACTTAGCCGAAAACAACCTCGAATTTCTCAATCCAAACATTTGTTCCTGTGTACCAAACGTTATGACGCTAGACCTTTCTTACAATCGTTTGTTTGTCATGGCAGACGAAAATATTTCTTTATTTCAGGATCTTTTTAGTTCATTAGAACATTTGAAGTTTATAAGTTTGTCATCGAACAAATTGCGCGTTATTCCGAGAAACTTGTTTGAAGGCAATTTAAATCTTGAGGTGATAGACCTTTCTACTAATCGAATAAGTCAGGTAACATTTACCATTAGAAAAGCACAAAAACTAAAAGTACTTGATCTAAGATATAATCACATAAAAGTTTTAGATCAAGTCTCGATTGGTATGCTGAAATACATTCTCATGAAACTAAATCGAACAGTTTCGGGTGCAGTCGTAAGACTTTCGAACAACCCTATCTCTTGTTCTACGTGCGAAGCGAAATCGTTTCTGAATTGGCTAATGTCTACAAAGTTGGTTAACATTTCAAGGCTAAAGTGTGTCACGTTACATGGAAAAATCAAAATTACAAGGCATGCATTACAACTGGTTCAAGAGTTATGTGTAAGAAAGATGATAGTTATCGCCGTTTGTGTTTTCTCGGGTTTTGTACTTGTCCTCACCGTTATTTCTGTTCTAATATTTAAAGCGGTACGTAAAAATGAAAGTAGACGTGAAGTGTATAGACTCTTGCGAAAAAGGAGACATGGTTCTGCTTTTGAATATGCAGTTTTCCTCCATTATAGTGTTGACGATCAAGATTTCGTTCGAAGTACCATTGTCGATAAGCTAAACTGTCATTTGAAAGGAATAATCGGAATTGCAGGTTCAGGTAGGGCCCTCGTCTGTTCAGAAGAAGATGTGCCAGTAGGCCATATCATGTTAAATGAAATAGTTCAGTTAGCCGAAAGGTCAGCTGTTGTTGTCTTTGTGTTCTCAGAAACGTATTGCTCTTGTTCTGAATACGAACTTCAAATCCAGTCAATCATACTTCTAAAAAGACCAATTATTCTACTACTCAAAGAAAAGGTCGATGAAAATGCGATGACGAAAACAATGAAAAACGTCTACAAATTGGCTGCTAAAAGAATTGTCTGGACAGAAAAGAAAGAAGGGTATGTCCCGGACATTACATATACTAAAATATGTTCACTTATTATTGACCTCATCTTGAAGAATTTAACTGTTTTACTAAAGGAACATGTTGAACCAAAATATGGAGCGATGGGTGAAAGCAGAGACACAGACACTAACAGAGAAAACGTTTGAATAATATGACATTTTGCTTATTCAATACAGGGGTACTATTTGTTTAGTGTCTTTCAAACCACTCACCAAGAAAGCCAGTTTTGAGCGAGGCGTGCAAGTAGAGGTTAATGAAGAAACAGAGAAAACTTTTTGTTATTCATGCTATCTAGTTCACTTAATATATACTTGGCAATTTGACTTGAATTTTAACCGACAGCATAAGATCTATTCAAATAAATTCAGTACGCACAGTAGTCCTCAAAACGACATGTGTTTTTTATAAATGTAGCTACTAGTATATAGTTATTAAGTGTATTGTTTATCAACAAATTTATATTAGACGTCAAATATTGACATCAACCAAATACACATAATATTCAAATCATGTTTTCAGCAAAGCTAGGTGTCATATTCTTATTGACATTTATAACAAGGAGTCACGTCACAACTGTTGTCAGCACTTTCAGTGCTTTGATTAATGAATGTAGTTTTTCAGTTTGTTGCTGTTATGATTACACTGTATGTTATGTTGTATGCCTTTTTAAAATTTGATTGATGTCTGCTTTGCTTGTTTTTAATCATTTGTTTTTTAGCTCACCGCAGTCTACGCTAAAGGTAATCGTTTGGTGTACGTCGTCCGCCAAATATATCTTAAAAGACCATAAATTCTTAAACAACCGGACAAATATAGACCAAATTTAACAGGAATGAGTCTTTGAAGGTGCTCTTTTACACTTGCTCGAACCATGTCGATCCATTGCGTAAAATAGCTGCTGTAGATACTAACTAATAAACTCAATCATTCCAATAATCCGGCTAATTTAACCAAACTTCACAAACTTTAACTTAATAATCTTCTTTTTAAATTTCTGAAACGCTTCCGCTCTCCTACACATATTTGCCGCTGGACTTTAAACCGGAAGGACATCTCCTTAACCACATGGACACTTTAAAACAATATTTTACAGGCATTACATGTTATATCGAATTGTTTAGTTTATAATAATTTATTTTAGGTCGATTGTGAAACAAGTTGTACAACTTGTAGTAATCACTCTCGACACCTCATTCCTGATGGTATCCAGCGCCGTGAGGGTATGAGAGAAGAGAAGCTAGTTTTCCCTTTTAATGCTAAGCGCCAAGCAAGGGAGGTACCATTTTCTATGTCTTTGGTATGATGCGGCCAGGGAGCGAACCCACGACCTTCCGCACCCGAAGCGGACGCTCTTCCACTAGGCTATTAGGTTTTGTGGTCTTCTAATGATTTTTTCAACGGTTCCAATCCATAGGTCATAATGGCTGATAAAGGTAAAAATATTTTTTTTAAATTGTTAAACCAAAACAAAATCTCTTCCTAAACGGATAAGCCATTGTCCTTTTAATATGGTACTTGGAACCTTCATTGGATTGTCCTCTCCACTTCCCCACTAACAGAGATGGTAATATTTTAAAAATTCTTAACCACTAGTATTATTTTGGTATCAAAACACACACATATAGTTTAATAACCCTCTTTCAAAAGTATTATCTTACTCCAAATCGATTAGCCATGTATCCTATGGGCATGGCCAGTCACGTTTAGCCATGTATCCTATGGGCATGGCCAGTCACGTTTTGATTATCTATTTGTATATCTTAATCAACTAGGCAGACTTTTCATACGCTCAGATCTTTATGCCCTACGCAAAGAATATGATTCTGTGTATAAACTCGGGTTAGAGATAAAGCCATGATTGGCCTCTTGTACTTTGGTACAGACACTTCTCAAGTTACCTTATATTGTACTTTAAAACACTGGATAATAGTCATCATGATGTAAACGTAACGGAAAAGAATCCGTATAGCTTCGAATCTCAGTATTAAAATTGTATACATATATACATAATGTATTGTAAGGTCCCCTGCTCTTCACTTATTCACTTCACTTTATCATCCTGTTTTAAAACATTTGAAAGAAAAGATTAGTATTATTTTCCTTTTTTCTTGACGAATGACGATGTATATCACCCGTTTTTTAATTGTTTAGCAGTGAACAGCCAAGTTAAAATTTTGTAGCTTTATTCTTTTAGTGTGCAAAGTGCCATTATTTTATTTATTTGTTTAAATCTTCATATTGTTTGACCGTGTTTTAATCTCACAGTCTTTAATTCATTCAATTCAAGAAACAAATTATTTATTTTGTTTTGATATTACATGTACTGTCCGGTTAGGATAATTTTACAATGACGCAACAGAAGAGTCTACTTTTATCGGATAAACACGTTATCTTATTGCAAAGGAGAACACTGGGCGTAATTAATGTCAATATATATATGTTGTTATATACAGTCGCTGTCACTATAGTGCAGTAGGTAACGACTCCGGATCCGAGATTATTTTGGTAGTGTCGAACAGGAGTTCAC
>JAFMSR010002239.1:0-24972 GCA_022818135.1 Saxidomus purpurata
TTGTACATCCATAGTTCTGAATTCCAAATGGAGAACATGTCTCTTCCGCACACTGAGTGGCGTGAAGTGTCCCTTTATAATTGACATGACGCCAATGGTGTTATAAACCCACCCCTTTGTTGATGTCGGATTATTTATAACAAAAGAATCCATTCAAACCTTTTCCACGTGCATTTATTTGTCGTAGGTAACTAAAGTCGAATTTTGATAGGTAATGAAGTCACTTGATTGACACCTGGCGTCTGGTCAATTCCTACGGATTCACATTCAAATTTTATTTCATGCGAAGTCAAAGTTGGTCCAGACAGCTTCGTGATGAAGCACTATATAGTTTATACCGTCTTCTAAAAGCAATTTGACAAAAAAGAAGAGAGTAGTTTAGGTAAAACTCATTGAACGTTGCAGGTCTTTGAGTAATTTTGCTGTACAGACTGTGGCAGATTCGTCCTTCGTCGAGAATATAGTTTATTGAGGACCTGAAAGTAGAAACAAAAGAAGTATGCGTCAAATCGGGATGTTGAAATAAAGTGACACACGGAAACGTTAAAAGCAAGAGTGAGTGACCTGAAAGCCAGTCTACAACACGATATATACAGACACACAATTTTGTCTGAAAAGACTATAGTTCTGGCTTTCAAAACTTTGAATGTCGTTATTTTTTATATATAACTTTAACTACATACACAAGAAAACAAAACTTACAAAAAGCACTTCATAGAAGTCTACTGTCTCGCTCTTATCTAGGTCTATTTCTTCGAAGATAGCGTCCAGTTGGGCTGGTGTAAACAAGCCGACGCTGTCAGACAGAACCTTGTCCAGCTCTGCCTTGTCAATAAACTATGAAAGACAATACGACATATTGTAAGGTAATGATGTTTTAATCAACAAATTCTCGGATTCAGCGATGCAGCTCACACAAAATCACTTCAATTTGTATATTTGTTGCGTTCTTTTTCGGAGGTTGTTCGTTTTTCTAAGCTTACATATAGTACATGTACTGACAAGCTCAAATCATGTGAACAAAATTGAATTAAAAAAAATATAGTATCATTTGTTAAGAAAAATCACGGTCAAATAATATTGTAATCTAAATCATTTCTTGCATGATAGAAAAACGCACAGTGTAGATCCAGATCACACAAGCATGGGTCGTAATACTCACATTGTGGTTTTCGCATAACCGTACAAAAAAATTTCAGTCGGATCTGTTTGAAAGAGTATGACAGCTTCGAAAATATTGTTTAGTATAAAACAGTACATCATTGTAAAGACCATTTAATCATGTAATTTAATAAGACTATATTCCAATGAACAAAGGGGTTTTGTACATATTAAACCCCTAAATGGTTTTATTCATAATATGCTACGAAGGTAGTATTTAATTGTAATGAACCACATACCCCGCTATTATCCGTATCTGCTTTAATGAATTTTTTCTCCGCGTCTAAAACCTGGAACATCGGTAATGTCGGAAACTTCTCTGCCAGTTTCTGAAGTAAACAGACGAGTGTGAGCATTTGGAAATTTTTATCTACGGTACATAAGTCAATTTTGAAACTGCAACGTCATTTGTTGCTGCATCGACATAATTTAGAACGGCCACTTTTATATACGAGAAAAATCATGTAAATAATTATAAATGCTTGCTTCAACACTCGTTGTAGAAATGACACACCAACTTAATTTCAATAAACTGGGAAATGAACATGAAATACAAAGGCATATCACTGGGATCTGTTTGTTGTCATTAGTACAAAAAATAGTATACAAAACTTCCGAGCATGTTGAACGTAACTATGCCGAAAAACTTACATCTCCTTCCAATAATTAACATACATGTTCATTTGTTCGTTCGTTCTTAACCTCCGTCAATCTTATAGCCAAACATAAAACATTTCAAAATAACAACATACCCAATAGTACTCCCTTGAATCGGCCACTGGCTCCAAATTTAAGACTGGCGGGTGATACAATCCGCCATCCGCTGACTTAGATGAACTTACAAAACTCGTGCGCCCCGAGCTGATTCCGCTGCTAGTTACACTAGTGTTTCCTCTGACGGACAACGTACTGCCTTTAATCGATGACGTATCCCCGGCTTTCTTCTTTTTTGTTGCAGTTGTTTTCTTGCTACTTGCTTTGGTTGGTTTGTGCGTCATCTCGGCATCATTAAGTTTCTATGGTACAGAATGTAAATATTTAAAAAGAAGCCATTGTCACATGATGACGTTTTCTACTTGAATCAGCAGGTACTTGTTAAGCAGACACATGACAAATGGTCTGGCACATCAAATGTAAACTTTCTGAACGACACAGCTTTTGCAGAAGAGGAAGTCGTTTGCATTAGTATAACTTTACGACTTCAATGTCTTAACATACTCTTTGTTCGGCGATTTTACTTGTCAGAAATACAGAAATCAGTCATAAAGGGCAAGACCGGAAGTCAGCAACTAGATCTATTAGAGATAAAAATTGTAAAACGTACGTCATGAAACAAGTACGATGCGTACGATACACCAGAGACAATAACTAGTCTATGGTTGCAGCAGTGAAATGAAATATTTTCATATATTTTTTATTTTGTTTGAAGGGCGATGCATCATTATATTAACCATGAGAAACGCACACAATACATGAATCATACATAACATTTTGTAAATAGAAATTTATCATTTACCTTTTCGAGCTCTTCTATAAGGAGCATAGAATCATATAATTTACATTGTGTCTCCCTCAGTTCTGATTGAGCTTTTTTCGCTTCCTCTACTGCCGAGTCGCGTTCCTTAATGTACTGTACAAACTCGGGGGTTACTTCTTGCGTCTCTGACATACTTGTTAGACTGGTCAAAATTACCTGGAATTAAGTTATGGTTACTAGGTAAATAATTTTTTTTTCTGAAACCCTTTTGGTTTAAGCTAAACGATCATTTTCAAAACCGACCTTTACCAGTCAAAATCAAGACTTTTGAGATAACTGCATAACCTTCGAGCCAACCAGACTGTAAGTTTAGAAGTTATGTGCTCTCGCACTTTTAAAACGGAGACTTATCATTGACAAATATGTTTTAAATGAATTCAGTGGCCAAATAGTTTTCCTGGAACCCTCTATTCATTTGATGACGTGTTTAAATCATTAAGGTTATTTTTGAGTTCATAATAATAAAATAAATGCTAAATAATAATCGATGTGGAAACGATTCTCTAATTTACGATACTGATAAGCTTTCTTACAACTCACGTTGAGAGTCAGCTCGCATAAACTATAAACGCATGCAATAATTATGGTTGTCTAGTATGGCAAGCTAGTTTACTATAATATAATCAAAATAGAGTTGTGTCTCTGATTTTATAGCGATATCTCCTAAAATGAGGAGATATCTTTATTAGAAATATATCTTATGTTTTGAACGATATCTCCCAATATTTAAGAGATATATCTCAATGTCATAGAAATACATATATCTACCTACCTTAAGAGATATCGCTGAAAAGAAATTTGTTAAGACAGAGAGATATCTCTTGAACTTCGATGTCTAAATGTTGAAATAATTATATACGCAGTTTTGATGAACAAAGTTCTGAGAGCTACCTCTGGACTTTGAGATTATTGAGAGCCGAAAGTACGTGTGGGTCACGATCCCTCTATAAATAATATACCAACCTTATCATGTCTAAATCCCGAGATTTTCCACTTTGAGAAATACGGGGTGTGAGTTTTATATCCTAACCCACAACCGAGTTCGTCAATGTCATTATGGTAGGTCCTTTCTAGAATGCTACTGACACTATCAGAAATTCTTTGAGACGAAGTTTGTGAATCCTTCTTACGGGGTAGTAAATTTTCACTGAACTCATTTACAGAATGGAGTTTGACGATGTGCCGACGTAAACCACTAGAGTTGTGGAAACTCTCGGTTCTGCTGCGTTGTAACTTTGGTCTAGGAGTTACACTTGGCTTATTACGGATGAAACCATTCCGGCTGATACTATGACTAATATCCGGCAAATGTGTGAGATTCGAACTTGTTTCTTTTCGACCTAATACTTGCTCTGATGGGTCCCTATCGAAAAAAAACAACGTGTTTAAGAACAGAGATACATTGTCTAAATCTACCAGTCTTACAACATGTACAATAGCACTTAGTTACACCTGCCACGATATTTACATGTATCCCCCCAGGACTCTAAACAAATATTCTACGGAAACGACTG
Organism: Saxidomus purpurata; assembly: GCA_022818135.1. Classification (NCBI taxonomy): domain Eukaryota; kingdom Metazoa; phylum Mollusca; class Bivalvia; order Venerida; family Veneridae; genus Saxidomus; species Saxidomus purpurata. The sequence continues at coordinate 4,213 of JAFMSR010002239.1, forward strand.
GTTTAAATAATGCCATAAATTTCTATGCACATTTCCGGATCTTTGTCTATATATAACTATATCAATCAGTATCCACCATTTAACAAAACAAGTAATTCCATAAAAATATCGTTTAAAAAGTTAAAATGACAATAATTGAAGTCAATACAGCTCAGGAATGACCCAATTTATTCGTTTATGGTAAATTTACCAGATTCAAGCAACAGGTTTCAAGTTCACACGATTCTGGGTATCTTTTCATAGTATTGTGGTATAAGGTTCCACACATAATATTCTTTGATACACCAAACTAATCATAAACCGTTTTTATACTGAACTGTTGCTTTCAAACCTATATAAAATCCTGCTTTTCCGCCGTCAAGACTACGATAACAAAAACAAAAAGCACAATCGATTAATACAAAATTATAACAAATATTCAATCAAATGCAAATCGTCTAATCACTTGGGTTAGGTGATAGTTCGTTATATAGAAAGATTTCTTTAACGTTTATATTTTTTAACTAGACAAACAATGCAAAGAAAAAATAATTACTACCTGCAACTCCCAACACACCGTACATAGAGCAAATCTCTAAAAATTATCCACAAAATATTTTAACGCATTTCGTCGCAAACTCAAAGGTATACATACCTCTAGTTAAATAAGCTCAAATATACTTAATCATTTGTCTATATATTTACCTTTGAAGGTATCAAATCATAAATGCTTGTAACTCAATAAATCGGAATTTCAAAGATCTCCACAAATCTGAAGAGTCCATTTTACAACCCTGGGACAATGGTGCCATTAAATTTATCCCGTTATTGACAAGATGCCTGTCATGTTTACATGCAATCAAATAAATATTAATTTTACCTATTAGCTATGTATGAAAATAACTTTAACCATGTTAGTTCAAAACAGGGTCTCGAAGTGGAAAAAATACACAAAATACAATAACAAACGTGACTGATTTTGTATTAGAATAACATGTTTTAGGGTAGTGGTTAACTGTTTACTTTAATGCTTACAAACACAGTAATGTTAGTGCGTTCGATCCTGTTATCTGGCTTTTTTCAATCAGTTGAGTTCGGTTTACACAGACATGTTTTAGTTTTAATGCGAATATATGCATTGCTAGCCCTGAAAACAACTCTCATGACCGAACATGTATCACGGTTAACTGGTACCTGTTTAAGGTCGCATTGGCTGAGGCACTTGTGGTATAACTAATGTTTTGCAAAATGAACCGACCGATGATTAAGCCTCTTACGCCGCCACCACCCACCCACCACTACCATCCTCTACCGGATTTTTTCTGCATTGCAATCTGCAGTCGCCGTAAACATTTCATTTATCAACGAAGTGCAAAGTGACTGGTTACATGACGTTTCGGACTTTCAAACATCGATTTGCTTTCTTTCATTTCATCACTATCATTAAGTGTAAGATGAAAAGAATTTAAACAAAATATAAAATATACTTTAAACAAAGTGATCTTTATACGGGATCAAGGCACATGTGTGCTTCATGCGGGGAGACAGAGCACTATTGACTTTGAAGCTTTAGACTTATTCGGAATCTATGAGCCGTTTCAATTGCAACTGTACATTTTGCTTCAATTAAGAAAAAAAATAAAGCTCAATCATGTAATATGAACTTGCAATTGCGTTTTGAAAGCGAATATTATAGTTTAATTTATATTCTTATACATGTTTATGTTTTGATGTATTTTTGGTATGTTTAGATAAACCATTTAATATAAGTTGTATATATACTATTCATTCAATGGCCATAAAATTTATACCCATTTAATATAAAATCACTTCGACCTACGACCTACAATATTTACCATTGCTTTAGATGTATGACATTACTATATATTTCAATGCATTGAAAGGAGAGCTGCCGTTTGCGTGACAATTGTCAATTTTATTTTGAAATCATCAATTCATGATAAAGATAAACATTCTTCCGATGCCATGAAAAAAGTCTTAAATCATCAAGTATTTAAACCGATGTATTTTGTAAAAATTGGTAAATGAATACACATTGCAATTACTGTCAATCACATAGGATTGTATTATGACAGAACATTTTTTTTTGCCTTTTAAAATTTATCTTATATTTTATTTTATAATTTCAATAACAATGAAGGGGAGACAACAAGTACGTGTCAGTTATACTCTAGAAGATGACACTTTGAGGCACCATGATAATACAGTAAACTCCGCATATAACGACTACGGATATAGCGAAATTCCGGATATAAGGAAAATAAATTATCTGCCCGAGTTTTTTTCTTTCTTTATTTTATATGAAAATGATGTATTGATGTAACAAACTCTGGACATAAGGAACAAAATTAAGTGGTCCAAAGGAGTAAACGAAATTAACTGTATATAGTTTATACGTTGTACAAATTAACAAAAGAAACACATTTCTTAAAAAGTTTTTCAAAACCACAAAAACTTGGTTATCTTGTTCTTCTTTCGACAAGCGTAGGTCGGAAAACAGTCAATTCTTCGTGTAAGAGTGTATGCGCATGCGTGCGTATGTGGTCACGCAGTTAGTGATAGGGAAAATGATTAGCTCAAATAAAAAATATGTAACCGTTTGCCTAACAACAAGTTTTAACAAAATTAATTAAAATCAGATTTCAAAAAAGTAAAGGTCATATTCAAGCGGACGTATTTATTTTCCGTACGAACGTCAATACCCTACCTTGCAATACTGTTCAGAGAAGGATTTCCATTGCCCGACGGACTGGATCCCGACCTTGAATACGTTTCGCTGCCACCCTGCGTCATATTGTTTCCTGGTCCATGCTTCTTGGATCTTCGTTTCATATCCAAGTGTGGCACGTCCCTCGAAATTCTAGTCATCTGGGCTCCTTGTTGGTATCCAACATTTATTCCATATTAGGCGTCCAATCAGCTTCTATTTCAAGTTTTAATTCAACAATTCACGCTGTAACATGACTCTTTTGCAGGTAAGTCTATATATGAAAGAAAAGTACATTGGAGAGTTCCCAGTTAAATTGCCTTCCTTGAACTTCTAACCCCCTATTATTATAAGAAACTGCAATACAAAAAAAATATGAAGAGACGGGTTCATACCATGGTAACGAAATAAATAATTCAGGAGTAAACTATCTGAATCTGATTGATCGAATAAATTAAGTTACGAAAAATTATCGCCTACTGTTACGTAACTAGGCTACCACTTTCTTCTGTATCAGTATTCTCACAAGTTTTTCTGTGAACCCAAATGATTAACACAAGGAGATAATTTGGTTTGGATGAAATTAATTATCTACGGAAGAACTGTTCTGCGGCAATGTGTGAAACAGTAGTTTAGTCACAATTATCATTTCAAGTACCGGTACGATTTTAATTTCGGTTTGAAAACATGCGGTTTTACGTAATTTCCTGGAGGTAAAGCTTTCTTCTCCCGAAAATCCCTTGCTAATCTTACTAATTTATCAAATTCTCTTCTCACACTGAAAAAAATGACCAAAATCAAGTTTACATCCCTTTCAACTGATTCCAATATGTATAAGATTACTTTAAAAAAATCCTTTCCCCCAATATTTCTTTGCACAACATAATAAATAATTAAGCTGTAGATTTTTATCTTAAACCCGAGTTCTGTGAGCTTTTATTGCCATTTATTACCAAGCAGGGAAAAACAAAGTCAAGAAATTCACAATAAATCGTGCTCCAGTTGATCTCTTTATTTCTCAATGTAAGGGGGCTGGTCAAAAGAAATTGATGGCTGGTATTTGTATTTTGGAAAATTGTCACAAAACAATTCACAAATTCACCACTCTTTCTTTGGCGATCAATTTAATCAAAGAAGTGAGGTGATAGAAAATCCATATTTATTTTCTGTCAGTTTTCTCCTTCGGTGTAGGTACATTTTCCTAGGGGTGGGGGGAGGGGATAGGGTGTATACTCTTACAGTTACAGTGATGGAGGAGGTCTTCTGGTCTAACACCGGCCACGTTCATATTCCAGACTATTCGATTAACGTACCCAAGTACAACTAATTTGGAGTCAGTTGTCAGCTCTCATTTCTAAACTATCAATCAATCTGGTCTCCCTCAACATTCCAGATTGATGTACATGCACTGTATATTTTCCTGTCAGTATACTATTAAACGTTGACACTCCATTTTTGTGGGCGTTCAGCTATATCATGTGTATAGCACTACCTTTTGCAAAGCATCCGTTAAGTGGTGGTAGTATGTTGTTGCTTTATAGTTAGATCGCCTGTGCTATTTAAGAGATTTCCCCTGAGCAGCCATGTTTAAGATTCGGTTCATAGTTGAAGATTGCAGAAGATGTCACACAGTCGACCGCATACTCAGTGAGGACATATTATGTTGTACTAGACTGGCATCAGTCGTTAAAGTCATTACTCCTGTCTTTTCTATATATATTACAATATCTTCATAATGTCTCCTTCCCATGACTTTGAGATGAGCTTTGATTGAGACACATTTTAGATAGAGACATTTTTCTTAAAAGAAAATAAACTTCAAGAGAAAAAAGACATCTCAATCTCAACAGACTGTTATAAGTCTAATGTTCTGCAGACACATTTTTTAACTATTCCGTGTCTTTTTATACTACCTACAATAGCCATAGCGTAAAAGGTTACATGCAGTATTGCCTAGAACCGAGCAACCACATAGTTTGATATCTTGTGAGCCTGTATGTTCTTGTTGGTGTCTTGTATATGGCAACACAAACGCAAACAGTAGACGGGAAAAAAGCCGGCCTACTTGAGCATGTGACCGAGAACACACTGCATGGCGCATGTAACGGTCTACGAGTACTAGCTTATTTTAGCTCATTTAGAATAGTCTGGTGTTACTTGTCCCTACCCATATCTGTGTCAGTCATTTACGCACTCATTAGCTATTATATATATCGAGAATTTTATGAAACATTTTGTTTGGGAATAATTTGTTTAAGAAGCGACGAATGTCATGGAAATTTTGTTAGTAAACAGCATTAAATAAATCCAATATAATATAGGGGCATGTGTGTCTTTTGACATACAGAACTCGTATTGCAACACACATACATGTAACGTAATGTCTACTGTGTTCTCAAGTAAAACAAATCCGGATTAAACAGATTTTATGGACGACAAGTATCAGGGGAAAAACAAAACTGTAATGCGACAACAATTTGTAATTTTACCTTTATAACAAATTAAAAAAAAACAAAACATTTATTAATTAACAGTTAGAAGCTACTTAGAACGTAGAATCTGCATATAACATAATATACAGTTTTGCACTATAAAACACGTATTACTGTATAGAACAGACTTTAGAGTAATCTTTCTGTAGCGTTGACGGCAAGTTCGTTCGTTCCCTCTGAATCATAGCGTCCACTATCTGAAAAGATAATTGCTGGACTCATAAATATATGTATGGATGGCTCAAAGTAGCATTACGTTTCGTCATTCCCAGTGTGTTAAAATTTTATTAATTTGACGAAAGTCACTTACAATATGTTTCATCTACATTCGTTGAGCTTTATTCTACAAACTCTCACAGCAAGTATGGCCAACGTCAGACCATACGACTGTCGGATACTGTTTGTCCAGAAACAATGTTTGCCAAACGCTTACGTTAACGATTACTCGGAAGAGAAAGGGAGTTTGAAGTAAACGAGGCTATTGTCGGGAATAATTTAAATCTAAATCACCAGGCCTCGTGCTTATAAAAGTTTCTTGAGCACAATGCCATGCTCAGCACGAAAGCATGCTCAGCTGACCTTTAATATGAAGTGGAGTTACATTTATTTAAAAACGGTTGGGATTAATATAAACATACACAAGCTCAAAAATAAACCTTCTGATTATTGTTTTGGATGTCGGCTTTGTAAAACGATGTAACTTGATTTCAATTCATGTTACTTGAGCATGATCTCGTTCTAAGCATGAGATTATGCTCAAGAAACTTTTATACGCACGGGGCCAGGTTTATCTTACCCCTAACACTTCAGAGAAATCGAGTGTTCCGCTTTCGTCTTGATCTATCTCCGTGAATGTCTTCTCTACCATTTTATCTGACACGTTTTCTTCACCTAGAAGACCCTTCAGTAAAGTTTTTAATTCATCTACTTCTAATAACTGAAAAAGTAAAAAGTGTTTTACATTTATTTGTGAAATTTGTTCTCTGCTTGAAACTGATAGGGATTATTTATACATGTCTTATAACGCTTACCCGACTGGCCCCGACTGATTGTAACTTTGCGCCAAGTTAGCCTGCACATTCAATAACTTTTCAGTAGCTTGGCACCCAATAATGGTTCTGTGTAATTGACCGGAAGATCGAGTCCATTTTTGAATATTTAGCAAGGTAATTAAGGGTTGAATACAGAAGCTCGAAATCGGAATGAAAGAAGCGCTGAAACGAATATGGTTGTATTTTACCCGAATGTTGAATTTTGTGTGTTATCATCATTGATGAAAAACGGAAAGAAATGATACACGTCTCTGCAGTATCAATAGCAACTTAGAAGGACGTTCAACTTCCCAGTCGTTACAAGAAAAGGGTACATTAAATTTGGTATCAGCGGCGTAACTTCTATCGGAGTTGCCTCCCTGTTTCTACGCGAATTATGAAGACGGCATCTTCGGTTTCTTTAGCAAATTTTTACTTCTTTGGATGCCTCTACTTTTATATCTGCGTGTATTCCTAAATAAAATACAAAACGGCGGGAACAATGAAGTTCTTTCGCTAGAAAAATAATCTGAAGCCCATGAACATGATTCATTATTCAGATTTCAAGTAAGTTTTATTCATTGAGAAATACAATACTTGTTAATCATTAAAGAAAAAAGGGCGAATACGTACTCCGCTCCCGTCGTCGTCGGCTTCCATAAATTTGATCTCAGTGGAAAGGACCCTATGTAGTGTCATGTACGGAAACAAATCTGCAATTTGCTGTAAATACATAACAACTGTTTTTTTACTTCATTTCATTCAGACCAAAAGATTCAGGCCTATCAAATAAGAACAGTCCCGTAAAGATTTGTTTCAAGTAAGACATGGTAAATTGTAAAATGTCAGAAAGTCATTGAAAAGCACATGCTTATATTGAACTTATGATGGCTGGTGGTAATCGTGGGAAACTTCTGCAGCTGTCTGCTTCTTTAGTGTGTTGAAAAATGACGTATTCTGCTCCATATTTTCAACCCGAATATTTTCATTAATTTTATTAAGATAAGCAACTCGTTTTCTGTATAAATTTCTATTTGCAAGAAGTAATTAGTAGCATCACTCGGTTTTTTCCGTAGGAAAAAGCGGAAAAAAACCATAGTTAATCCGAATGAAAAAAAGCAAACGCTAAAGCTTACCCAATAGTATGTGCACCGTTTACCGTCGGGTGGGTTGAAGCTCGGCACGGGAGGGTGATTCATACCGCATGCACACGTTGGCCAGTTGTACTCGAACTCGTCGTCCTCGGAGAAGGAGACAGATTTCTTTGACTTTTTACCATGGCGCTTCTTTTTCTTTTTACTCGGAGATTTCGTCTGCCAGGGTAGAAAATAACATTTTAATAACCGTACAGTGTACCGAGCGTCTATATAATGGCTTTTCGTATTTTTCCCATTGCACTTAGTTCGCATTATTTTGAGGGGCATTTTATATGTATTTAGATCAACTATACAAGCATGCTTTTCAAATCTCTCCTTTATCAGAATAACAGCAGCTCAATTCAATTTACAGATTACGCAAGGCTGTCGTTTCGACTGATAGTTACCTTTTGATGACTTTTCTCATTTAGGGCCTTCAGAGCCGCCATAACGGAAGCCATATCATCTTTCACTGACGACATATTTCCTGACAAGAAAACATGCAAAATAGAACTCACTGAATATCGCTTAGCACATCGACAAAACACAGTTCGGAAGGATTGTATGACCAAACGTGGAAGGAACGTTACTGCTTAGCCGTGTGACGACAGACAGTCATAAGGCTATCTCCAAGTAGCCTAGATGCAGTGTTTGCGTCCCAGCCGTACGTTCCTTCCACCTGTGGAATGACTATAACATTAAATTTAGCTTTCTTTTAAACGAGGTAATATTTTAAAAAACGTACCTAATTCAGCAGTCAGATAACAAATCAATAATAACGATAATAATTATTATTATCAATTAACCTACTATTCTTGTTATCAACATCATCATCATCATTATGAAACTATGTACTATCATTACGAAACAGTATCATTCATTATTTAGAGTATTATATTATATATAGTTTAGGTTTTCAATTTAAGATCTATCATAAAAATGATAACGTGAAATGAATTTATGCAGTTAGCTATAAAAATATATTAAGAAACAAACAAACCGTTGTAGCCGCTTTTTCAATTAATATCCAATTAAATCTCAGTTTCTATCTAAGCGCAAATGGCGATGTTTATCGATATTGAAAAATGTTATAAATTTGATGTATATATTTAAATGCGGATTAATCCATTTTAACTTTTTAATCCGCGTTTCAATATGCTTGAAAGCCTGGCTCCATGGTTCTATGAACTGCATTTCAATAAATGTTTATAATTATACTGAAGTTATTCACAGAATATGCACAACTGTAAAATTACTTACCAAATACACTGTATATCAGTTCAATAGCCAACCTACAGCGGGCCTATCCCTCACCATTGGTGAGGAATCACCAGGCAGATTAACGGCAACGCAGGTACTGATTAGGATTATTTCAGGTCATAGAAATGGGTTCAAACTCCAACGGGGTCATGATCACACCTCCCAGCGAAAAAGAATACCAAAAACCTTGTTAATTAAGAAATTATGCTTGGGAGAAATAATCTTCCTTTGCCCATAATGCATGTTCGCCCAAATATCACAGGTCTGAGGGTTTGATCCACCATCAGCATCATATGGCAGTGGTAGTGTCCCCACATTTACACATTGCTCCGCCTTCTCTTCGATGTGATTCCATCTGGTGTGAGTATCGAGAGCAATTAATCTCAGTTGTAGGAACTTGTTTTGTAATCAATAACAAGTAAAATAGTCATAAAAACGAATGACGTATGTTGGGACGTAGCATATACACTAAGTCCGCCTCCGAGGTCAAGTGGTTATGGTCGCTGACTTGAAATGACTGTTACCACTAATAGCGCCCCATGGGTTCGAGCCCTGCAACGGACCATGTCTCTTTATGTGAGAAAGTTGGCAGTTTAATTCTTTCGTATATAGGATAAGAATGTAGTACTGATTCTTCCCTAAAACGATCATTAGGTAAACTATCCGCCTGTTAAAATGACGAAAAATACGGTTGGAACGGGCGTTAAAATTCGATCAAACATATGTGGGTACGCATCTCATGTTGCCATGTTGCTTTTGGCGGTTTTATAGTACCCACCTATGTGGTGAGCTTTGATCTTATGATTTGTGTTATGTAAATAGTTGCTTCCCTTTTAATACCAAATTTGCGTCATTTAAAATAAAATGACATTTTCACAATACAGTGTTTGTAGTTTTATATTAAGAAGGCTCTCACATATGAACTTCACCTCGGAAGTGTAAACATTAGCCCGTTGTAATGAATGTCTGAAATTGAAGGAAAGATTCAAATACACTTGCATGATATATATTAAAAAAATCGAATATAAAGTCGTTTGTTTAACCATAAACACACCAGAATATCATTGAATAAACATAGTCCTACATGTATCGATAAAAAGCATGTACTTAAAATGATCACATTTCCATCGAGGTCTACAGCAAGATTTGAAGCAGCGGTCTCTTTACAGCGGCACTATGAGGGATAACGTGGATAATTTTTCTGTAAATGTGTTCATTCTACGCTAATGTTGAACGTATTAACATTTTGCTAAAAAATGTTCTTTCATAAGAAGGGCATCATAAATGCAATTAGCATTCATAAATATAGGATTATTTCAATAAAAGTGTGTCAGTGTGTCAGTGTGTCAGCTTTAAATTAAAGAATAATTCTAACATAAGCACGCCTAATTCTATTTTGTGTGAAGCTTATCTAAAGTCAAGGATTAAAGTTTTAAAGGTGGTTAATCGTTTTACAGGTTTTAAAGAAATTTAAAGATAAACAGTTTTTAGTAACAATTCACTGCCGAATTTCGTTTTCCAGCTTCTTTTCTTGCGCAACAATATTTTACAAAATTGATTTCAAGAAAGTTTACTTCTTCATACTTATTATAACCAATTACAAAAGAACGTTCCTTTCGCCCTGAACGAGTTTGCACGATAAAGAGATATTAAGTCAGGAAGATGGATTATGTTCTCAAACAGTTATTCTAAAGCAGTTTTATCCAAATTGTATGGCAAGGCCCTATAATGTGTGTCACCACCTTTAATTGAAAAGATAAGCAATGATTAACATTCATAATTATGCGTGCATTTTTTATCTGCTGCTATAACATGACCTGTTGACGATATTCGACGGTATTTGCTTTCTGTCATGAAAACGTGTTGTAAGGAAGCACTTATATCTATGTGGAAGATACAGTCAGGCGGAAACGAAACTGCATGTATAGTAGTGTTTGAGCCCTTGACGTTGGAAGTTGGTGGCTGGTTTTGGTTTTTGTGCCTGACACACCCTTGTGGTATGGGTAACCATTGTGTGAAGTTATACACATGCGTATGAACAGTGCAAATCCGGTCATATGACCAGGGGACTAATAAATTCTAGTTAGTTTAACCAATACAAAGTACATATGTATTTTGTGAACATAGTGTAGTTTTCTTTTCTCATGTTGGTCAAAAGTTTTTGTCATATTTTGCCGAAGAATAGTAAAATAAAAAAGAATTGTCTTTGATACGTCACATAGAGGAAATGCCCCTACTTTTTACCAGAAGACGAAAAGGATCAAATCAAATACATAAGTGTATTAATATACGTTTATTTCCTATTCGTATAATTTTGGGTAACCCACTGCAGAATATCACTGTATGGAGCACACTTTAGTGTAATTTTTCTGCATAACTAGAGGCAGGTTGGTTGGATCTCTCTGGATTAAAGCAAACACAGCCTGCAAAAAAGGGGAGAAACAAATGTCAGATGTCACAACGGTGATGTTTTAAGTTTGCAAAGGCTAGAACAAAAGGTAAAAAGAAATGTATTTGGTAGAGTCTAACCTAAATATCGACATAACGAGCTGGCGATATGTCGAAGATACGATTTACCACGGATGTGATCACATGGATAATAAACAATGTGGACAAGATAGGCATACACATCAGATTTTGAACAGCTTTTATGAACTTCGCCGTGTTCTCATAAATGACTCGCACACCCTGAAGTTTTTCTACTTAGACTTAAGGGGCCGTCCTTTAAGCGTATGTGGCTGTGAGAACAGAGATTCAGGCCCGCACTCGAACTGGTTTGAAATTTCCCGTCAAATGTAGACGCTAAATTGCCGTAAATGTTGCACATATGCTGTGTGGTATTGTTCTATAGCGCTGCCTACTGAAGATAGAATACCTACAAGAACACGCACACGGTTCACGGACTATGACCTTCGGAAGAATTGGCATCCAAATACCAAGTACAGTCAAACCTTTGGACAAAGACCACTGGATGCAAGAAGCTACGGCGGTCATTATTGACAGCTGATCTTTTTCACAGGTGTTTTCACAATAGTTGAACGGTGCAAGGTTGTTTTCTTGTGCTATTTTTTCACAGGGTGGTCTTTATTCGGAGGTGATCTTTAACACAGGTTTCACTGTACATGTTACACGTACATACGGACATTTTCAAAGACGCTTCATTGGTATTAAAACGCGTAAAACATACTCTTCTGTTTTCACCTATGGTTATACTTTTAGAAACATAAGAAATACTATATGTAATTTGTACAGTATTAGAACTTACCGAAAGAACTTCATAGAAGTCTATCGTACCACTGTTATCTTGGTCTATTTCCTTAAACGTTTTCTCAATCATTTTATCGGACATGCCTCCAGTTTGAAATACTTCTTTCATCAAGGTCTTTAACTCTGGTAGTTCAATCAACTGCAAAGAAAATATGTATAGCTCTGTTTCGAGAAGAAAGTAGCAGACAAAGTTTTACATAGCTCTACTTTGACAGGGAGTAGCAATGGGTAGAATGGTGCAGACCAATAATAAGTTTATTGGTCCACCTTATTTCGAAATGTTGTAAACATACCATCCTCAGTAATCGATCGGAAGTTTACATGCGTCAAGGTCTTTCAAATAGTATTTGAAAGACCTTGCATGCGTACAAAAGTTCCAAGTTTGTATCCTTCTTTTTATTGTTTGACAACTTCTACATCTACATCTTAACTATGGAAACAGATATATATTTAGCATACACATTACAAGTAAGGCAAAAACCATCTTATCAATTCATATTTTGGAGTTTTAGTAGATTCTACGCCTGTAATTACAAATATATTTAAAACTGTTGCCGTACCATTTAAAAGAAAATAACCGTCGAATATATCAAAAGAGAACCGGTGTGTCCGTCGCTTACTTTTTTCATTGATCATTGTAGACATCAAAGATATCAGTGGATATTAACTTTAAAAATATTTGATTATTTTGAAAGAATAAAACATGATCAGACATACCATGCAAACAAAATTACCCCTACGATCGATATTATTTTAAAATCGCGCATGCGCAGAAGTGTGTAAAATTACGTTGGTAATAATTTTACAAAATCGGAAGTCCTACCCTACATCAAACATTCTGCCGAGGTGTTCCGATTGAATTTTACAGTGACGCAGGATTCGCAGTGGTCTATTGACATCACTGTAACCACTTCTTGATTAAAAGTCGTGGGTTCGAGAATTGCCACCTAACATGTCTCTTTATGTGAGAAAGTTTGCAACAGTTTTCTGGTGTCACGATAAAGGTAAAACTGCCGTGCAATACGGTTGAAACCCGCGTTAAATCGCGACACACACACACAACTACTGTGAATACAAGAGTTCAACATTACTATGTAAATTCAATGGATACTTGTTAGGGTTAAATATTTTCTTGTGCACATGCTCTACCTTTTTCATATAGTAGTTTATAAACATTTGGGTGCGCAGTTATCTGTTACGCCATTATCACATTATCCTACATTCATTGTAGCGTATATAGAAAGAAGAACTTCGGCAAAAATCTTATCCAATGGATGGCGCGGTGGTCGAGTGACTACTGACAAATCCGAAAGTCCTCGATTCGAACCCCGGCCGGGGCACTGGGAATTTCAGAAACGCTTTTTAGTGTGTCTCATCCATCTAGCAGAGATGAAATGGTTAGAAACCAAAATGTAGTATCGCATGTATTGGTGCAGTGCTATACACCGGGCACGCAAACTAATCCATGGGACAAGGAGGATTCCTTTGTATCTGCACCTGTCTCTTCAACCTGCGCCTGTGTTAAGAATTTTGGCAGTTTCACCTGAGGAGAACTCCTAGGGTCGGCCGTGACTACACACACTTTAAAATAAAGAAAATCTTACCCCGCTATGATCTGCGTCGGCTTGAATGAACTTGATTTCTGTAGTAAGTGTCCTGAACAAACTCAGGAATGGAAATGCATCCGCAAGTTGCTGCCGACAAAAAAACAGTTGTAAATCAATAACAATTTTATAACATGCACAAAAAATCGCAATAGCTTATTTGATAATAACAGAACGAAAAGTACATAACATGTTGTTCTTGGAATCACACATGGGTGACACAGTAGCAGTGTAACTGCCTATAGCGGTTGGTGACTACATCAAGGATGCATATTTCCAGTAACTCTAAACCTCCCGTATTTTGTGCTGGATTTGTCTTTCTTTCAATTTTGGCAGTACTATTAATTGTTTAAAGAAGTGCACACTGAAAAAATATAGAAAGGTGAATACCATTAACAAATCATAGGGATAAACGGAGTTTCATGTTATATCTGACGCATGTTTGGTTGGTTTTTACATCATACATTGGTATCTTGTGTATAATATCAACGCAAAAAGTATACCTCAGAAATCAGACTTGAATAATAAACAAACTGATCTATAACTTTATGTCTCGTTTTTCAAAAACATCACTATGTAAGCAGGTAGATAGGTGTATTTTACGTTGTGCTATGTTTTAGCTTGCGCAACGTCATTGCGAACCGTACAGGTTATGATCAGATTAGTGATACAAAAATACTGTTGTTTTCTTTACTGAGCCGCAACAGAAATTTGTGGGAAATATGAATCAATAATAATCTCACATAGTTCCGTGGACCTTATAATTAATGATACAAATCAAGTAGACGTATAAAGCTTGGAAGAAGTAATAATGACCCAAAAGTATGCACCTGACGAAGAAGTTATATCAACCCAGTCATATGAACCTGACGAAGATGTTATATCGACCCAGTCATATGAACCTGACGAAGAAGTTATATCGACCCAGTCATATGAACCTGACGAAGATGTTATATCGACCCAGTCATATGAACTTAACGAAGAAGTTATATCGACCCAGTCATATGAACCTGACGAAGATGTTATATCGACCCAGTCATATGAACCTAACGAAAAAGTTATATCGACCCAGTCATATGAACCTAACGAAAAAGTTATATCGACCCAGTCATATGAACCTAACGAAAAAGTTATATCGACCCAGTCATATGAACCTAACGAAAAAGTTATATCGACCCAGTCATATGAACCTAACGAAAAAGTTATATCGACCCAGTCATATGAACCTAACGAAAAAGTTATATCGACCCAGTCATATGAACCTAACGAAAAAGTTATATCGACCCAGTCATATGAACCTTACGAAGAGGTGTTATTGAGCTTACTGGGAAGAAGCTATAATGACCTAGTAGTAAGGATCTAAGAAATAAGTTATACAAATGTAATTACAAAGTAGTATGAACCTAGAGAAGAAGTTATACTGACCCAGTAGTATGTGCATCGTTTACCATCAGGTGGTGTAAAGTGAGGCACTGGCGGATGATCCATGCCGCAAGCACATGTCTGCCAGTTGTATAAAAACTCTTCACTTTCATTCAGCTTTGTTGGGTCATTTTCAGCCCCTGGACCTTTAGACACATCTTTAGACTTTACCTCTTTGCTTTCTTGTTTCTTCTTGACCTTCTTTTTAGCTGGCGACTTTACCTGCAAAAAACGTTTAAATATATTGCTGTGCTAGAGTATATTTGAAGTTTAACTTGAAAATGATAAGATGTCTGCATTAAAATGACGCTTTCACCATTGCACGTTTTCTTAACAAGTTTTATTTTACTCTCTAACAATATGAAATATATATAATTATATTTCTTGCTGAAATATTCTTCTTAATTGTTTGTCTGTCTGTCAACTTTTTTCCACAGAAAGCTGATGAGCATTATACATTTTTATTAGTATTTGTTCTTTCGGCCGTTTATGGCAGAATTCTCCGTGAGGATTTTTTATAACTTCTAAACAGACATGCTAGAGAAAGTGAAGTTGTACATGAGTATATAGAAGTCTTAAGACCTTGATTATTCCCGGACAGTAAGCACATTGACTGATTGTATCCTGGTATAATTTTGTGGAACAATGTGGAGCACATTAAAACATAGGCATGAATTTATGCAAAATGACGAATTCCTATATCCGTATCCTGCGTAAGAAACTGCCAACTCTCTCAAATGAAGAGACATGTAGATTACCAGGGCTCGTACCCATGACTCTCTACTTATGAGAGGTTAAAGTGATTTCAAGTCAGGGACTCTAACTGCTTGACCACGGAGGCGGCTATTAAGACTGGACTAAACTTCTAAAATTGTGAGCGTTTACGTTATAAAGGGTAAACGTAACATATGCGTATTTGTTTGTTTGTCAGCAATACTACTACATCTATAAGTACAGTAGGAAGTAGAAATCTATCACATCTATATAAAAACTATGTTTTTGTGTAGAAATGCTTGGGACATGAATTTATGCGAAACTCAGGACCGTGAATTCTAATCATCCAAATGATATACGCTAAGTCTGACATGATGCAAATAATGACGCGAATCGGTCAAGATTTTGTGCCAATGAAGGACGTCACGACCATGAACACGTCATAGCAACTTATACGTGACGCTTTCAGAAGAAGCAGATACTTGTGTAGCGAAGGTTTCTCGTTAAACGAACATCATGATATATTAAACATTACGATGAATAACTTATTTTCAGTGAACATGAATAAAGCCTTCAAATAATAATTACAAAAAATAACATAGCAAGACAGCAGCGAACAGTGTATCACAGATAGACACATAATTTACACATTTAGATTCAACGTATATATTGTATGAGTACAAATGAAAAACCCATAAAACAATATCAAGAACTGTTTTCACTGTATACAAATGTTTCATTAAATCCATTTTGACGTTTTGATATTCCGTAGTAAATAATTCCAAAGTATTTGACAAAGTCTGTTTTTCGATGCAACCGTATTAAGCTCGCCTTTGACCGGAAGTTGGTAACCTTTGGACATAGTCTAAGACTATCTTATTTGGTTTCAAGAGTAGATTAAAATCAGATATCAAGGTCACTTGCAATGATGTACTTATTAATCCTGCTTCTTCTGTCAAATGTCTAGGTGCTACCTCGGATCATACTTATTAATCCTGCTTCTTCTGTCAAATGTCTAGGTGCTACCTTGGATCAAAATCTATCATTTGATTCCATGGCTCGTTCAGTATTCCAAAAGGCTAATTCCAGGTTAAAATACATACATTGCCTATACATGCATTTACTAACCATTACACCAGTGTTTTATGTTTACTGAATTTGCATCGTCTTGATGCCAGGCATCAACATTTTACTTGTCTCATCTATTACATTTTCTTTTTTAATAAGAAATGTGAGTGTTGGTTTCATCAATTATAGTCATTGCTTTTCAAAAATATAAAGTTTCTTTAAGATAAAAGTTGTAATGTCCGGAATATTTTTGCTCATGTTACAAAAAGTAGGAAGCTGTCTCTCGGAAGAGGAAAAATAAAAATGAATTGGGAAGGCCTGGCAATAACTTGTCAAGTTAAGACACGTGTGACACTTTTGTATCACAATTTTCTTGTCTTATCTTACACATTTTCGACGAATTTTGCTTATAACTCGAAAGCAATTAGACAGTTCCATTTATTGCCCAAAGGAGATGCTAATGTAAAATGTATCTGTGTGCAAAAAAAGACTTAGAGGATCTTACATGGCCTACTGTGGAGGACTGGGTTGTCCGAAGCAGATGGACAGCGGGGGTGGGAGGAACCGAGCAAAGCGTATCTCGGAAAAAACAAAGTGTTCACGTTCGAGTTGGATACAGGAAAGTAGTTTGGAATCGCGCCGATCTTTCCTTCCAGGGAAAATATCGGGTCATCTTAAACTTACCACGCGCGTGCTGGGGTGAATCAATACTTTCCCGCGGGACGGGAGGGGGCGGGGGAGAGGATAGGAAATTCCGGCAAAAACATGTCATCGAACATTTAAATAAATGTCTTACCTTATTTGAGGCCTTATCTAAAGACTGGAGATAATTAAGATCCTCTACGAGAGAATTCCGCCTTTTACTAGCCGTTTCTCTGGCTTCAGCCATTTCTGAAATTAAAGAATATAGTACAGCAAAACCTGCCTCGTGCAGCCAGCCAATGAGTCAATAAAAATGACAACTTGCAGAAGGCGGCCACTTTATACAGGTGTATCTAAAAGATAAATGCTGACTTTGGATATACCATATATCAGGCTGCCGGATTAATAAATTCCCTGTGCCTCTGGCGTCTTTAATTTCTCTAATGTTAAAACATAAAGAAAAAATAATTTCATCAGGTAAAATGAAACTCAATTTGGTCTCCAAGTTTGGCTAATTTGCATCGGATTAATTCTTTTAACCCATTCCATACCGGCTTCCTCCATATTAGAACTTAAATCTTCACTAGACTCCATATATCCTGACTCCTTTAAGTTGACCAACAAAGAATTTTGTTTCAACTTTTAAAGATGGTTATACCAGAACAAAGTGGGCGAAGTTTTTCGCTCCTTTAAGAAATAAACTGTCAATGCACCGTGGTAAAACTGATATCAACAAACTCGTTGTTTGTTTTACCTGTAGTCACGACTGATAGGCGACGGGTATCTAAATAAAAGCAGAAAGAATATTAGTATTGCAAAACAAAGTCTTATTTCATGCTGTGATACAGTGTCAAGGGACGTTGATTACAGGGGTAATGGTTGGGATGCAACTTAGGTGCCAAGGTGAGAGTACAACATGTCTGAAGAAAGAAGGGGCAGACTCACAATGGACGAAGACTCATGATGGATGTTTTTTTAGAAAAACTCCAGGATCAAAGGGGCAACACTTGATAGAGATGTCTAGTGTGAGATTTCTAGCCGAACGCTAAGGATGGGCAGCAAACGCACGGTGTGGAATCGCGTGATCAAAATAATCTCGAAACAAAAGTAGGTATCAGAAAAAAGCTAGAAAATAATAAAAGCCGTTTAGCTGTAAATGTAAAATGTAGCAATATTGTGGTAACATAAAAGTACAATGTATCATAGAACTACACAGGTCTCAATCATAGTCACCTTCCGATTGTGCTGAACACTTCGAGAAACTGACATAATTTATTTTTGAAGGTGACTGCGATTTAGACCTAGTTCTATAATACTTTTATGATGCCATAGGATAGGCGATATTTTTAATTTGCAGCTGAGCGGATTTCATTATTTTTTTATTTAACATTTTTCTTAGATGTACTTTTGTTAATGGATTATTTTGATCATGTGATTCCGTAAATCAAAGAATAAAACATTTTTAAAGGGCAATATTATTATACATGTATATCTAAAGATGCCTTTTAAATGGACTCTGCATGCACATAAGGCACTCACGGTTTATTTCAGAAAAAAACTTGAAACATGCGTAGAAACTGATTGATTTTTTCTGAGACATACAAAGACCGGAAATCTTATTTATACCAAAAACTGTATGCTTTGAAAACAGACAATTCTGTAGAGGGTGTAAAATTGCGAAGGGCTTCGTATAATAGAACTGATATAATTTTAAAAGATAAACCCCACTAAATTCCGGTTTTTCTTTAAATAAGCATTCGTATTCTATTTAGATCTAGTGTCACCGTTTCAGCTTTTTTTCTGGCAGGACTGTAATGGTCTGATCCTTTAATGTGGTTCTTGAAATCAGGCGGAACCATTACGACGTTAAAGTAGTTGTAAAAGTTTGCTGAAATGTTAATCTTTAAAGCCGTCGGATGTTTACATCTTGTTATATTTACAAAGTGTTTAATACATTTTTGAAAGGTCTTATAAATGTCTTAATAGATCAAACAAATGATGTATGTCATGGTCGCAATAAGAATAGACTCACACACGTTATAAAGTGTCTAGCACATCAATACTTTTTTGACAAAGGCCTACAGGAAGGTGTAATCCACCACATTGTTGAAATTCCATTGCACGTTTAGGGGCAAATTGCTTTCTGAAATTATGAGCAACAGCATTGTGTTGAGTTACATTTATTTATTTCTACTTTTTTATCAGTTTGTGAGTAAAACAAACGAAACATCCCTTATGGCTATGTGATAATCACCAATATTCACCGCTGTAAATAGTAGTATAGGGAAAACTTACCTGCTGAATATGATGTGTTTCCCTCCTTCAATTATTTTTGGTTGATATCCTCTTACTAACTTGTGGCTGCAGCTCTCTCAGATAAAAACTGATGTTGTTGACGTCAACTGTTGCTCTTAGAAACAACGTCAATTGAGCTTCGTCATACTAAAACGTCACGACGTGTCTTACTTGGATCATTATATTCCTCTACCATAATATTATTTCTGACGCCGATCGAGATCGAAATGTCCGGCGTAAGGTTTCAAGTTTCTTTGGGTTATTCAGCCAACACATTCTCGCCAATATCGCATTAAAATACCCGGCCTGCTAGTTCAAAGTCTGCAGCCTAAAGGAACAGAAGCATTTCTGATCGTCCAGTATTCTTTCAGTAAACTGCACCTATAAATGTTCGTTACTTGTTATGTGGTATACTAAACCATCGTGTTTTACTTGTTTTGTTGCTGTTAGTATGTCTTTCTAGTGTAGCAATGACTACAATTATATATTGTAGACAGTTTACTTCCTTTATATTGAAAAACTTTCTATATCTCCTAGGTAGAACCAGGAATGCTATATTAGTTATAGACGTTCCTGGTAGATCTAAGTGTTAATACTCAACATTTTATATGCACTATGAATCAAAGCACTGAAAGTGCTGACAACAATGTGTCCTCTGCAAAATGAGTGATACCTCGCTAACAGTATCTATGTTCTTGACCATGCGGTTTTAGAGAATATTTTTTAATTGTTTCGTATTTTATGCCATAGCAACCAAAGTTTTGCATGGAATGGAAATCATTGAACATTTTGATAGAGTTTCATGCAAGAAACATCCCTGCAAAGTTTTATAACATTGGACCAGTGGTTTCAGAGATGTCATTTGAAGGAAATGGTGGACTGACGGACAGACGGACAGACGGACGGAATGCAATCCCAATCAATCCATGTAGGAGAGTTACAGCCTTTATATGACAGTTGGGACAGACTGAGGCATTGGATTTTGAAAAACTTGTGGCATTGGAATATCAATAGGTGCAAGATATTAAGATGATATTTTAAATATATAAAATATAGTTAAATGAAATAAACTATTGTAACAAAACATACGTACAAAAAAGTGAACAAATAACAAATGAACGA